>CAAE01015002.1:2225185-2235860 GCA_000180735.1 Tetraodon nigroviridis
GCTGTTTTTTTTTTTTTCTTTTAGAGGAAACAAATAAAGAATATAATAAAACTTCAGTGGTTCCAAAGCCTTTTTAGTTCAATGGTCTCCCAAGAGAGAGATAAAACGGGAAAGAGTAATTCGGCTGCAGGATTGGCCATGGGTTGTGTTTCTCCTGGCTGTGCACTTTGCTTTGGTGAGGTTAGACTTCAGAGAAGCTGCTGTCACCAATGTGGAATTAAAGAAGAAAGAACTGTTCCTGACAGGAATGTAATGAACTGAAATAGCATTAATGAGATCAGTGTGGCTGGGACTGAGTGTCTAAAGGGAATAACCATCGGTGTAAATAATCCTGTTACATTCAAGCAGTAGGTATGGATTCAAAAGAGGCAGAGCGTGTGACATAAGAGCACAACGAGAGGAATCCTAGTTTTTGTTCAGTGTTGGTGTTAGGAACGGACCTACATAATTCCCGGGTCCTCATTTGACTGCAGTTTTTCTGTCCATTTAGCAGATTTGTCATAACGACATGGTGGTGTTGCCTTCAGGGACCTGAGGTGATGCATATGCCTGTTAACACGCAGGGTGATGACAGGGCAGGAAAAAGAAGAAAGAAAGAAGCAAGGAAGGAAAGAGCAGGAAATTACAGGTACATTTAAATTAATTTGTTTCTCTCTTTTCTGTCTAAACTGTCAGCAAAAGAAAATGACAATCTAAATATAACAGCATTATTAAGTGAAAATAAGACTTAAATGAGGTCATAAGTAAGGAAGCTGTATTTTGTTGTCAGTGCTTAGCAGAGAGAAAATGCTAAATGGATAAATCTAACATGAAGAAAAGCAGTGATGTGCAATGGTGCATGCCAACTTGATCTATAAAGCATCTGCGCATTTGGAAAGTGACCAACATGTTACCTGGCAGGTCCATTTAGTTCCATCTTTAGAGAAGCCTTTGCCGATTCCAGTAAATTTGATGTAAACCTGATATGACAGAATATTATCCAACCTCCCCTCACCTCATAAATTAATCTGAAGTTCTGGGTGTGATCCAATTCCCTCTCACCATCGCTGCTGTCAGAAGGTTCTATTCATTTTCTTTTTCATTTTCTCGTGTAACTAGGAGCTGTCAAGGCCTCGTGGCTATGCCTCAAAGTTTACTTGGCAATATTTATAATTGGACTCTGTCAACAGAATCCGGAGCATCTCGGCTGCAGTTTGTTACGGCAAGCCCCGGTGTATTGATTTCAACACATGCCAGCTGAGAGGGGGTTTGTATGTTATTAATGCACAGCCATAGGCAGGTGGAGACACAACGGCTGCACTGACACTTTAATGGATGAAAAAAAAAAAAAAATTCATATGTAAAAAATCACAAGGATTCCAGGCAAATTTTTCCAGGATACATAGAGCTCCAGGGATGTCTTACCATACACAAGCATGGTAAGAATAAGAAGCTTATTGATGTTTATCAGTGTGAAGACTGTGACTCATCATACAAAACTAGATGATCTACATTACTGCTTCTGCTCTGTCTTTGAAAGACAGTTTCTATTTTTACTTTTTAATTAAAGTGAAAGCAATGGATTGAGCTGCAGTTTTTTGAAAGATTTTCCCACTTAGCAACGGGGATCTCATTCTGTCAATAAGTGCAAGATTCTTGTCTTAATGTGCTCAGAAAAATCAAACTCTTCTTTCATCTGATGAAGACACACTGACCTGCCCTTGTGCTCTGTTTCACAATGGCTGCGTGGGTGTCCTCTTAATTGACACCGGATTTTCAGATGTGCAGGAGCAGAGAAGGAGGCAGGTTTTTTCATGACTGGGCATGTGAGCAGCAAGGAGAGACTGCTGGAGGGGAGACTTTCTCAGACAGAGCACCAACACGATGACAGACGGCAGAACAGGAACTAGGCCAAAGCAAGCGAGCGGCTTCCACAACTTTTAAACTCAGCAGGTGATTCGGGGGTAGAATTAAAGGTAATTTTCCCCTGACAGTGGAACCAGTCATACTTTTGTGTTCACGGTGCAAAACTCAGAGCTGCACTTTGTCTGCAGCCCAGCTCCAACTTGGCGCGTCCTCTGCAGCAGGAACCACGAGAGGGAGACAAAGCCTTTTCTTGACCAAGTCTCCAGACAACGCTGTACTTCAGACCTCTCTCTTATTGTTGGGTGACTTGATGAAAGAACATTAAAGAAAATCCAAGAATGATGATTAATCAAATTAATTGGGAAAATCATGTTCCTGCTCACTCTGCCCTTTATAAATCTTTCTCCGTGCCGATTCTCCACTTTTCTCTGCTTCTGTCTCGCTTTATTCATCATGAGGAGGTCCAGCCTACGCGACATCGTTTTTGTCTGCCCAGAATGGCACAAGGCACGGCCATTTAAAACTCCGCAGAACGCATTCCAGCGGGGATCTGAGCCAATCGCCTAAAAGGAGGGCGTAACGCTCGGTCCTCTGGCAAAGCAGGAGTATGAAGTTCAGGTTATCAGTATGTTGCTGCTGTGACAGAATGGTGCACCTTACCGTCCGCGGATGCACGATCCTCGCCGATTCCGATTGTATATTTTTGCAACTTTAACGACCACTTTGGTTTTACGCGGCTGTATGCGCAAAGTTCAACGCGTGTTTCCTGACACTCCGCGCTCCAGATGGCTTGGATTGATCCTCCGCATCTGCACGGGACTGCCGCTGCTTTCTTCGTTTTTGCTGTGATTCTGACAGGTGATGCACTTGCGCAGGATTTTAACAGTTATGGATTATTTTACGCCTCGAGGTCCGAACTGTCGGAGGACACGATATTGGTCGCCAATAACGGGATCCGCGTGCCTTTCGGGAGATCAGTATTCATTGAGCCCATCAACGATTTGGTCATCCAAGTTCAGCCGGGTGATAAATGCACCATAACAGTATTGGAAAATGATCCATTATCTCAACGGCCCGGACACCTGTCTCCGAAAAAGTTTCCCTGTGAATTTGGCCCTAATGACGTGAAATATTCTCACTTTGGCTCCAGGAGTCCTTCGAGGGATAGAGTGAGATTACAGCTCAGGTATGACACCCATACAGATACCATTATTATACCTTTTATGATGGAGATAGAAGTCATTTTCACACAGCTGGAAGTGCTAACCAAAAATATGCCGCTCTCAGTAGAGAAGCTGCTTGGCACCAGTAACGCTATTGATCGAAGGATTTTAGAATTCACCTACGACAGAAGTGCACAACAGTGTAAAATAACCCCACTCTCCAGTGGCAATGTGCTGCCTAGGTATGGAAAACTTGTAGAGGAAGACAGTGTTGGAACAACGGTGGACTGTGATGAATTTATTAAAATGAATGTCCGGTATCAGCACACGTTTCCAGTAAAGTCACCCAACAGAGATTACATTCCGATGCTTGTAGAGCTACACGATAAGGAGGGCAATATGCTCAAGCAGGAGTTTTTCCAGATTTTGGTAAGGATCAGGGAGGGAGATGAAAATACTGCACCCAAGCCTAGCTTCGTTGCCATGATGATGATGGAAGTGGATCAGTTTGTAATGACAGCAATAACCACGGACATGCTGGCGGCTGAGGACGTGGAGTCTGATCCCGATGAATTAATATTCAACATCACATCCCCCCTGTCGATCGAGGAGGGCTACATAGTGAGCACAGATGATAGAAATTTACCAATAACCTCATTTTATCAAGGAGACCTCAAAGACTTGAAAATTGCCTACAAGCCCCCTGCTGTGGATTCAGACACTGAGCGGATTTTCCAGATTGAGTTTGAGGTGGTAGACACGGAGGGGGCCGTGTCAGACCCTTTTGCATTCATGATTGTCGTGAAGCCGATGAACACATTGGCCCCGGTGGTGACTAGAAACACTGGCTTGTTACTGTACGAGGGTCAGTCCAGGCCTCTGTCTACTTCGCAGAATCTGGAAATCAGTGATGAGGACAACTTGGACAAAGTCAGAATCACTGTAATTGATGGACTGAGGCATGGAGAGTTAACTGTTCTGGGCTCCAGAAGGAAATTTTTCACCCCAGGTGACCTAGACAACGGAGTTGTTATTTATCAGCACGATGGCAGCGACACATACAGCGATAACATCATTTTTAGAATGACAGATGGCACAAAGGAGGTGGAGTTTCTTTTTCCAATTACTGTTGTTCCCACTGATGACGAGCCTCCTATAATCAATGCCAACACGGGCTTGATTTTATTCAAAAATCAAATGATGCCAATCTCCTCACTTGCGCTCAGCGCGGCAGACATCGACTCAGAAGATTCCTCAATTACATTCACAATGCTACCTCCCTTTTCTACAATTGGACAAGTATTTCTGCGCCAGTCTGAGGCCCCAGAGGACCCGTCGACCTGGAAGTTCAACACAGACGATGAAGTATACGAAAAAGTAGTGACTGATTGGCTGCAGCAAGATATTATTGATGGTAAACTGTTTTACAAGCATATCGGTCCTCACAGCACCAGCACTGTCATGGATCAGTTTTCATTTAGAGTTCAAGACGACAATGATCCTCCAAACCAATCAGGCGAGAGCTCATTCATTATCAAAATTATCCCCATTGACGACCTCCCACCAGAGCTCTACCCAGGCACGACTCTCCAAATGACCGTGCAGGAGTATCAGCTCACTCACTTCCGAAAGAAATTCCTCCGTTACACTGACCTGGACACGGAGGACCGTGATCTCAAATACACAATCATTCAACCACCGACAGACACAGATCAGAACAGCCCTGTCGAGTTGGGAACTCTGGTTCTAACCGAAAAGCCAAATACTAAAATCACCTCTTTCACCCAGGCACAGATTAATCACCACAAAATAGCGTACAAACCACCAGATCTTGAGCTTGGAATTACCACTCATGTTCTACAGTTCAGGTACACAGTGGAGGATGTTTCAGGAAACAAAGCAGATGGAGTCTTCACCATAATCTTAAAGCCTGTGGACAACAAACCGCCTCAGATAACAAACTCTGGATTTACTGTTCTTGAACGCAACGCGCATGTCATTACGAGTGCTGAGCTGGACACCTCAGACACAGACACAGACCGCACGCAGATTTCCTTCACTGTCACTCAGCCTCCCGTGCACGGACACTTGCAGTTTACGTTTAACTACCTGAGAAAAGGAGACACATTCAGCCTTGATGATATTGAAAACAGCAGAATTTCCTACATTCACAACGGGGACGAGTCCACGGGTGATACAATACAGATAGACGTTAGTGACGGAGTCCACATTGTCCCGATTACTATAAAGATTCATGTGAAGCCAGTTGATGATGAAACGCCAACAATTAGCCTGCCTGTTGGCACACTTGGCTCCTACATAGATGTACTGGAAAATGGAGCTACGGAAATCACAAGTAATGTTATTCAGGGAAGGGACGAGGACACAGATGACCTCCGTTTAACCTTCATTGTTGAGAACCCTCCATCATTGGGTGAAATTCTGGTGAGAGGTATCCCATCTGGCACATTCACCCAAGCTGATATCATTAATGGCTATGTGGCGTATGCTCATACTAGTGGGGAGATAGGCTTCTCCACAAAGGAGGACTTTTTCAATCTCACTTTGACAGATATGTCTGATGAGTGGACTGTGGGAGGGAATAAGATTACAGGGGTCAGAGTTCATGTAACTATTCTTCCTCTGGACAGCCAAGCACCAGAGGTCTTTGTGGGGCAACAGTTCACCGTTACAGAGGGCGAGAAGAATCTCATTCAAAATCTACACATCAGCGCAAATGATGCTGACACGCCCCTCGATGACCTCCACTGTACCATAATTGTGCAGCCGACTTCAGGCTACATGGAAAATATCTCCCCAGCTCCAGGCTCTGAGAAATCCAGGTCCGGGACAGCGATTAGTGCTTTCACCATCAAGGACATCAGACACAGACACATTTATTATGTTCAAAGCATTCACAGAGGAGTTGAGCCTGTGGAGGACAGGTTTACGTTCAGATGCTCTGATGGCATCAATTTCTCTGAAAGGCATTTTTTTCCAATTTCCATAATCCCCTCCAACGATGAAAAGCCGGATATTTTCATGAGAGAGTTTGTCGTTATGGAGGGCATGAATATAGTCATTGACACTCCCATCTTGAACGGTGCTGACGCAGATCTTCCCCCAGATCCGCTAACATTTATTGTCAGCAAACCTCCCAAACATGGATTTATCCTCAATCAGCTCACCACCGGCACTGTTCCTGTCACTAACTTCACCTTAGATCAGATCAGGGAGGCCTCCAGCATTGTTTATGAGCATGATGACTCAGAGACTTCAGAAGACAGTTTTGGTATCATCCTGACAGACGGGAAATACACCATAGAGAGGACAGTAATTGTTATGATTATCCCTGTAGATGATGAGACCCCAAGAATGGCAATCAACGATGGCCTTGAAGTAGAGATAGGTGATGTGAAAGTCATAACTAGTAATGTTTTAAAGGCTACTGATCTGGACTCTGAAGACAGCACGCTAACTTATGTTATTCGCTATGGGCCAGGTCAGGGCTTTCTACAGAGAACAACGCCTCTGGGGACACTGGAAAATATCACGGTTGGAATGAACTTTACACAAAATGACGTTAATCAGGGTTTAATTGTATACATCCACAATGGCCAGGAAGGGATCCGGGATCTCGTGAAGTTTGATGTGACGGATGGTATTAACTCTTTGATTGACAGATACTTTTATATTACAGTGGGTGGAATAGATATGGTGTTTCCTGATGTTGTTAGTAAAGGTGTATCGCTTAAAGAAGGCGGCAGGGTTACTCTGACAACAGACCTGCTCAGCACCAGTGACCTCAATAGCCCAGACGAACATTTGGTGTTTACAATCACCAGAGCTCCAATGAGAGGACACTTAGAATGCACAGATACACCTGGGACTCCCATCTCATCTTTTACCCAGCTGCAGCTGGCTGGCAGCAAAATTTACTACATCCACACTGCTGACGACGAAGTGAAAATGGACAGCTTTGAATTTGAAGTGACTGATGGCTATAATCCCGTGTTCCGCACTTTTCGCATTTCTATAAGTGACGTAGATAACAAAAAACCTGTGGTGACAATACATGGCCTGGTGGTGACCGAGGGAGATAACAAACTTATTACCCCATTTGAGCTGACAGTGGAAGACAGAGATACCGTTGACCGCCTCTTGAAGTTTGCGGTCACTCAAGTCCCAGTTCATGGCCGCCTGCTCTTCAACAACACGCGGCCTGTCACCTCCTTCACCAAGCAGGACCTGAATGACAACATGATCAGCTACAGGCACGATGGTACAAAGAGTTTAGAGGACAGCTTCTCCTTCACCGTCACTGACGGCACTCACACGGACTTCTACGTATTCCCTGACACTGTTTTTGAGACTCGAAAGCCTCAAATGATGAAGATTACTGTCCTCTCGGTGGATGACGGAGTGCCGCAGATTGTGGTGAACAAAGGTGCCCCAACGCTGCGGGTTCTGGACAGCGGCCGCTTAGGAGTTGTGATCACCAGAAAGACTCTGAAAGCAGAAGACAAGGACAACATTCAGGAAGCTGTCACCTTCAGGATTACTCATGCCCCTAAATACGGCTACCTGGTCAACCTCAGCAAAGGAAACTCTACTATCAACACTTTCACCCAAAGTAAGAAAAGTCTATTTTACATTTTTGTGTCACATCGTTAGATTTAGACATGCTGCAGTAATGTAGTTTTGCACTGTTTTCTTTTGAGCCCTTTTGCATTTACTGTGAGTGGAATTATTTTAAATGATATATGTTTTTGAAAGTCAAGTCTGTTTACAAAGCTGGAGTATGCCAGTGCCTCAGGCTCACAAGAGTTCGACTAGAGGAGTGCATTTTTCAAGTGTGTCTAATGTGTTTGGCTTTGGGAAAGGACTTGAGGTGATTTACAGATTAGCAGAGTCACACAGCACGAGCTAATTACATATTCTGTGCCTTTATTTACCAAGCCACCGACAGCTTTTCCTTAGGTGGCCTCTTAGTATTTACACCTTTGTCACAAAGTTAAACAGACCGTAAATAAAGGAATAGGTTAAGCATTTAGTAAATATAGGCACGCACACACACACACACACACACACATGCACAGATCCTCAGAGATCTCAAAAAATGCAGCTACCTAATCCCATCACTATCACATTTTTTAGTGGTTTTTATCATTTTTTGCTCATCAGTTTAGATTCCCACTCAGCATTCTCACAAACTAATGAATAAAGATGAACACTTATGCAAAAGTTTCTGCTTTTCAGATGACATTGACAATATGAATATATGCTACATCCTGAGGGACCGAGCCAATGCCACAAATGACATCTTCTCTTTCTCAATTGAAGACAACGGTGAGTGAACTCATCTGAACACATCCTCTCTAAATTGGGCTCTGTGACACACCTTCACACCTAAAAGGAATCTGCTTCAGCCTGAGTCATAAAGCCTGAATTATTTAATTTTCTCACCATGAACTTCTGAATCCAGGATCTTTTTCGAAAGATACTGAGACTTTTTTGGCTAATCATCTTAGGAAACTTTTCTGTTCTGTAGAAAAATCTCCACTTCACAAGTTTTCCCATTCCTCGTGTGTAAATAAGCAAAGTGGTGTGTGACAGAGAGTATCTTATCAGTTGCCTAGTAGCTCGTCCATTCTACTTTAATGGCTCCCTGTTTGGTTTTGTAAATCCCCTCCGTGGGCTCTCACACACATTTTTTCATCTACTTAACTGGGATCATTTGAGGCTTTTGCTCTAAATACGCAGGATAACATTAGTGACAGGTAGATGGGTTTCTAGTTGGTGATGACAAAAATGGTGGTGGGAAAGTCTATCAGATGGCAGATAAACACACAGAGTTTCATTTATATCCATCTCAGTTGGGTTATTTGTCATAGAATGTCTGTGTTGTCTCTGTCATTCCTTTTCTAGCTTGCTCCCTGACATAGTTACATCTCGTGCTGTGTTGGTGGTGATTTGTCTTCCAGAAAATAGTATTTTTCTATGTCTTTTAGCACAAAAAGACAGTGTGTCTTATCCCAGACAACAGGAAATTTTGAAACAAAATACTGAACTGCACTTTTGATGTAAAAACTTGCAATTTAATTACCTAAATAATAAAAAGGCTAATTGCATGACGCTTCCATCCGGACTCACCACACACTGCACTACAGCGTATAAAGCAGTAGATGAACATGTTTTTAATAAGGATCAAGCTGTACTGGTGGCTGCTCTAAATCCCCAGACAGAGCCTCCAGGATTTTGAAGAGTCTTGTTAGGAGGAGCTGAATACAGTAGACTGGCGTACAGCCGTACTCTGTCATGTTCAGTCATGGAAAGCGCTTCTCTTGTGGTGGCTCTGTTTTTTTTTTTTTTTTTTTTATCAATTGATAATACATCAAAAAGGTTTTGGGTCCAAAATAAACAAAATTTTTGTAGCCATCAGTTTGATGTTCAGCAATACCGTGTGACATGTTCCAGTTCCTGTTCAAAAAAGGAGAAGGTCCAGCTAGAAATTGCTTCTTTCATTCATATGAGACAAACACTTCAAGTTAAAAATAGTAAACCATCTAATTTATCATGTATTTTTAAAATAAATCATACTGACTGCATTGTCCTCTGTGAGCTGTTCGTTTTTACAGTTCAGGACATCAATTTATTCTTTGTGTGTTTTCATAATGGTACAGTCAAGGGAAATTCATTACCTACAGCGCACAACCCAAGTAGCAGATTTATCTGTTGGAGCAGAGATTAACAGTTTCTCTGAGTGACGGATTGTTTTGATATAAGAGCTGAGTTCTTTAGCTGAGTGGAGTTCAGTGCCAGCTAAACGTTAAATAGAATCTATTTGAACTCATATGGCCTTGAGGAGTATTGACTATTGTGGCAATTATGGCAAATCACTAAATACCCGGAGACTGCTGAATGGTAAATGATGCTTCAGATTCATGCAGAAATTACTTTGGGATTATATATGTATATATATATATATGTTTCATTTTGCTTTTAGTGATGCATATAAATACTTTTATCGAGGTCAACAAAAAACACACACGCAAACCCACACTTGCACATTCCTTATTGTCCTGCATCTGTCAAGCAGGTCATAAAATATTAAAAAGACATTTCCATTTTATGGAAGACTGTTTTATCCAATAGATAGATAGATTGATAGATAGATAGATAGATAGATAGATAGATAGATAGATAGATAGATAGATAGATAGATAGATAGATAGATAGATAGATAGATAGATAGATAGATCTAGATTGGTTTGCTAGTCTTCGTTTGCTGTTAAACTATAGGACTGAAGCCTTGGTTAACAAAGCAAAAATCCCTTAAACACCACCCCATGCCCAGACTTGTTACCTGGATGATGATGTGTGTCATCATACCTGCCTTAGGACAGCAGTCTAGCAGAACTAAAGCTTTTCAAACACCAAGTTTGTAGAAATACCCTTTTTTGTGAGTTTTCCAGGAAAAATCAAACCCTTTCAATAAAACAATGTATTAATACAACTGTTGTTTCTTGGGAAAAAAAAAAAAAAAAAAAAAAAAAGAACAGCAGAAAATGACTCAAAAACAATAAAAGTTAACTTCTTTATAAAAGCAGAGTTTTTGTTGAGTTTTGCTAAATCAATCTGGAAACCGTGTTTTCTGGCCACTGAAT
>CAAE01015002.1:2237949-2259993 GCA_000180735.1 Tetraodon nigroviridis
CTTGGGTGAAATATGTTAACAGCTTTGTCTATCAGACTGTAAAGGGCAGGCTTTAGGAACAAATATTACTTAAAAGATATTTTGCTGCGCACACACACACACACACACACACACACACACACATACACACGGACACACATCACATAAATCACTATTAAACAGAATTGTGTCAGCACTTCTACTCAGTGTCTTTCTAAATACTTCATATTCAGTTTATTCAAAGTTTAAACATAATATAATCACTAAAATGTGAAGAAAATAAAAACAGTTCCTCTCTTTGTGTTCTAAATTACAATAGTAGGTTTAGATGTTAAGCTGCGGAACCTTTCCCTACTGAGAGCAAAGCGCTGCGTCCTTTAAACTGCCACGGATCGCTGACCCAGCACTTTTGTTCAGATGTGCCTTTAGTCTTTCTTTCAGGCCTCTCAAATGTCACCTTGGAGTGACCGCTGTGACAGAGAGGACTCAAAGGCAACAGCAGCCAGTGAGGGCAGCCAAACCTCCGCCTAACCAGACCTCTGGAAAAGTTTGCTTGTAGAAGAGGGATTAGGGCCTGTGAAATCATACGAGTTCTAAATCTTTCAAGCCACAGCCAACTCATTACTGCTGATACCAGCTTATGGTGATTAGACTATCTCTCTCTCTCTCTCTCTTTCTCTATCCCCTCTCTCTCCTCTGCCATGTGCTTTCTTTATTTCAGTGCTTTATTATATCTTTTCCCTAATTGGAGAGATAAAAGTGCTCTGCTTTGGCCTGGTGTATTGTGTGAAGACTGCTTCTTAAAGTTAATTTAAGTTGTTGTAGAGGAATGTGTTTAATCAGTGTTGCAAACATTGCGCATGATGAAACATGATGTGAAAGTATCACGGTGCCATGCATGTCAAACATAATATTACACAGCACAATTTCACATTAATGAGATTATAGTCTAAATGCTTGCTTACGGCCCCCAGAGACTGCAGCATTCATCACACGCTGCGTTATTAGATCTGACTGGCTGCAAACCCTTTTCCTGTTTTCTCATTTATTGATCTGAATTGCTACTCTCTGCATATTACAAATAACTGTTTCGAGATACGCAAATAAATGACATGTTAGCAAATTTTCTTCCCAGTTGAAATAAAGCAACCTCTGGATTTTTTTGGCCTTAAAACAATTATTGCTAAATCAATTCAGTTGATAAAATAACACCCGTGCACACACCTGCTTGCACTATTCTATTAAATTCAGACAAACTTGTCACATGAATGAAAATTATTTCCCACTTTATCTTTCCCTGTCACCGTGGGCAATGGCTGCCTGCCTGTCTGCCTGCTTGAGTGTATGTTGAGGGCCCACAGGGTTCTTTGGCCCCACCGTGCCTGATGGTGACCAAATAAGGTCTGCAACATGAAAGCAGGGAGGAGACTGGGTCTGTGAGTTGGCACAGCGCAGCTTGACATTCTTTGGCTGAAAAGCCTTCTGTCCCTCATCACATATCAACTAAGTGAGCCGGGTGGACTCGTGTAGAACAGAGTAGCTACACGATGTGTCTCCAAGGCCTTTTTTGGAAGCAGTCTCTCTCTAAAAAATGCACCGCAAATTCATTTAAGAAAGGCCTTTTTGGACTTGGTCTCGCTGAAAGAGTTTATAAGAACTTCCTAAATTATGTGATGTTAACTAATATGAATACAAAAGAGGATATTGTGGTACAAGTTCATGTCAAAATATGATTAGTGGTGAATTCATGGTTTAGGTTTCTCCACTGATATGTGCAGCACTGCTCTCTGAACGGGAGATGCCCTTCTCTGAATTCTTTCTCAGTGCTTCGAGTGCTGGTTAAAGATTAACTTGGGTGTTTTCCTCGGGGCCTCTTTGAAGTGGACTTACTCCAACCATTGCTTTATCTTAATTGGAAAGAAATCTGGAGGAGTGAAGTCGTCCTCTGGAAATGAGCACCTCGAATTCTCAGCTCCCTGAAGGCTGAGCTGCAGCTTTTGCAGGACTTAAAGTCTTTTAAAGTCAGTGTGGCAGGATTTTCAGTACACTCTAAACAGGAATTTGTTTTTGTTTAGAAGTGGTGTTTAAATGTGTTTTTATTTGGTATCATATAAAGAATTCATACTCTATACCCAGTAAAACCCAAGTTTTGATGGCTAAAAGATTCATATTCCACGTTCTAGATTCTAGATTAAGCTCAAGATCAAGATTATCAGCTGTGTAATTACATTATAGAGACTGTGCCAATGAGCATAGTCAGATGAGCAGGTTGTTTCCACTACCTCACCAGGGGGTGGATTTATTCACAACTCAGAGATCAGACACGCAGCGTTTATGGGTGGCATGCGGGCTATGTTGCCGGCTTTAATCCAACTGGAGTGGAAAGGTCATGTCACACACAGGCTATTTGTCTCCAAATGAAGGATGTGGAACACACAGGAAGAAAAAAGTAATGCTGCTATACATTGGTGTTTGTTTTTTTGGGGTTTTTTTTAATGTTGTCAGCGCTGTTGTTGTTACAACTGTATTATACCATTGTTTAGTTATGTGAGAACATTCATCCCAGAGAACATTCTAGGCAGGTGCAGAGACCATATCGCGTTTCACACACCCTGACACATGAAGCTGTAAACATATGCAGGCTCACACCTCTAACGTCTGAGTGTGATCAGGAAGGAAACGGACACCGTGGGGCACTCAGCTGTGGGTAACAGATTTACTGACATTAACAGCCGGAGTTGGAAAGGTCGCAGACTCATTGGTGCCTAACACAAACAACAGCAACACTCCGAAACCCCGAACAAAGGCCCAGTGACCCCTTCCTAACAGTTTCACTTGCTTTCCCCCATTTTTCTTGATGTTTAGTGGCCCAGTTATCCTCATCCCACACAATTAGAGGCACAATGTTTGCTGGGTACACACACTGAAGATTCATTTATTTACTGTTTAGGTCAGAGTCTGTGCACGTGTGTGTCTGTGAGTGTGTGTGTGTGTGTGTGCATGTGTGTGTGTATGCAATGCACTTCAGAATTGCAGTGTTGGAGCCAGCTTCAAAAGAAAAAGAAAAAGGCACCTTTATCTCAGTTGAAAACGAAGCAATTAGTGGGAGAGGAGCGTTAAGCCACACAGCTCTCATGCCACCCACTGAGCACAAGGCTAAGAAAGATATCATGCCCTAAAGCTGTATCACACACTTTAACAGATGGTATTGGTATGTTTCAATAACATCATTTGATTTTTTTTCATGAAAGTTAAACTATGTACTTGTCTCCAGGAGGGAACACCCTGAAGAACCAGCAGTTCCATCTGAACTGGGCTTGGATCTCCTTAGAGAAGGAACACTATGTGGTTGATGAAGAGGTGAAGTTCCTGGAGGTGGTGCTGAAACGGCGGGGTTACCTGGGGGAAACGTCCTTTGTTAGTAAGTAAACACAAACTCTGGTTTTAGTTCCACAAAGTAAAAACAGAAAGTGTGCATTTTCAAAGTTGTCTGCAATATGCAACATGTTTGTTTGCATTTTAGATGAGGATTTGAGTCTTGAGTATCAGTAAAAATGAGTTACCAAGGATGAAACAATGGGACAAGTGTAGGTGCTCTTTAGGGCCACACATGTCCTGACCTTTGACCTGCTTCATTGGAAAAGTATTTACATTCCAATTACACAATAAACCAGACAATCCCAAAAAAAGTGGCTACACACACCAGAAAGGTCACCCAGAGGTGGTGGTCAAGGAGGACGCCTTTCTCCTCCAGGCAGTTTATTGGCTGGACTAAAGAGGCTGAGGATTTGTGACAAGCAGGAATTCTCACTACTTGAGCCATTTAAATCTTTCACAGCGGAGAGTTTGAGACAAGGGTAGAACATGCCATAGGTGGCAACCCCTTTTGTCAAATTGAGATCTTTTTGTGTTACAGCTCCATCTCATTCTTATTCTTAAAGCTTGCATAGTGAAATTTGCAGTATATTTCCATCAAAAAATAAGAAACATTTACAACCCCGGGCATTCTTCTGGGATAATATGTGACAGTCTATTCCGTGGCTTTGTAAACAGTGTCTTTGTGAGTCAAGGTTTAAACAAATTTGATTTTCCTGACACTTTTAAGTTTTAACATATCTTACTTGTCAGAAACCTTTGCATAAAGGTGGATGCCTTTCTCGAACAAAGCGGGAAAAATCTGTCACGAAAAGGTGACATTTTTACACATCGCTCCATCAAACGTGCTCTGTAAGGCGTACATCTGCCTGGTGCTTTTGATGCCAGGCTGACTCATCTCAGTCTGATTTTAGACCACTGTTTCTACATGCTGGGTATGTTTTACTTCCCAACTCGCCTGAGCGATCAGAAGAGCCTTCTGGCGGACTGCTGGCAGGCTGCTGCCTCGCTGCTCGTCGTACGCGGTACAGGTGGCACTGGTCGGCGGCCCACCTGCTCACAGCAGTCTCACAGTGACGATCCAATCAGGGCATTGTGCAATGAAAAAAAAGTGTGCAGAGGGAAAGTCAGTCTCCTTGCTGGTCTTTGAAGTGTGCTAATTCTTCAGGCTCGGTTGGTTCTGAAGATCTTCTCTCGGCACATATGTGCAGGAAGTGGGGTTTCTTTCCGTCTGCACTTGCATATCAAAGCCCACTTTTTCTTTCCATCAAAGGGAAGAATAGTAATTTTCCTACAAAGCAGAAACTCTGCGTTTCTCTGTATGTGGTTTTTTTGATTATGCATCTGCTGCCCCTCAGCTTTCTTCAACAAAGGAGCTGGTTAGCTGGTGCCAGAGTATCGCTCAAACCTGATGCGGCACGTGAGACAGCTAGTCCTTGTGCCTCGAGTCGCTGCGCGCGTGGAGGAAACCCTCATGCGAAATGAAGTAGCTGCATCTTGCACCAAGTGCAACAACATTTTCTTGATGTTGATATGACCAGAAAAAGCACCTAAACTTATCCACAGAAAACTAGAAACTTGACTTTTTATGAATTTTCTGAAAGTAGGAAGATTCTTCTTGGTTCATTGTGTTAATAACCGAGTTTTGTTTGTATTTCAGGTATAGACACAAAGGATGGCACTGCAACAAAGGACAAAGATTTTAGAGGAAAATCTCAGAAACAAGTGCAGTTTAACCCAGGCCAAACCACAGCAACCTGGAGGGTCCGGATTCTGCCAGACAGCGAGTATGAGGTGTCAGAAACGTTCCAGATTGTTGTCTCCGAACCGGTGATGGCAGCTCTTGAATTCCCAGAGTTTGCCACTGTGGAGATTCTGGACCCTGCTGATGGTAAGAGGGCTGTAATTTCATCCTTCATTTGAATTAATTGTCAAATGCATTTAGATCTTAGAAGTGGAGTGTGCCAGCAGAGTGCTTTTAATAATGTGGTTAAGACAAAACAACAGGTTGAACCCTGAAGCACTGTTTCAGTAGGAGCTTGAAAACAGCAATTCAATAAGGAAACTTATGAACAGTGCTTTTTTTTTCTCTCCTTTTTGCGAGTGTACCAGAGCAAGGTCATAAGGATATGGAAATGATTAGGCTGACCTCCCCCGCATGTGAAATGAGCACTACAAACCAGACGAGCAGTGTTTCTGAAAATAGTTCTTTGCAGCTGAGCTAAAATGTAATTATCAGAAACATTTCCTTTCATCTCAGGCTTTTCCAGGAGAAAAGCAAGAATTTGAAATAAACATTTTATGCCTTTTAATGTTTTTTTGTTCAGATAAATCAAAAATGTCTTTCATATTGCAGTCGGTGGGAGGCTAATTAGGAATGGAGAGATTCTGCTGCTGTTGTCTCCTGAGTTGTAGCTTCTCAAGGTTAAAAATAACAACAAAAACTTAAAAAGGCTTTTAGGCATCTCTCTTTCTCTCTCCCTTTCTCTCTCTCTCTGTTTCCTATTTCTTTCTGTCCACTGATGAAATTGTAAAAATAAAAGTTACGTTGTTGAGTGCTGTTGTCTTGCAGGCACAAGACGCCGTAACTGTGCGTGACAATGACTGTAACTAAAATTATTACACAGCTCCCGTCTGTTTCTGGTTAAAATGCTGCAAAAAAATTGTTATTTTTAGGTACACACAGAAGCATTTCAGTGAAACTGTTTCATTGCACTGCAGCTTGCAAATATGCAAACGAGCATAGCTAACCTTTGCTTCAGCCAGCTTATAGGGAAGGGAAAAAAAACTAAAAGAAAAGAAAAAAATGACTCCACTGTGTAAGATTCTGCTTTGCATACATCGAAATTGTATAATTCTTTCCTTATTATTCCTTTTAGTTTTTTTTTTTGTTTGTTTTGTTTTGTTTTTTTAAACACGTTATAATACTGAGAACCTGCTGCGCCTTTGATTAGCTGCCAACCAATATTATTTCTACGTGTGCTAATGTTGTCGTTTGACACCTGGGATTGGAAATATATCTTGATGTTTGACTTTTCTTCACAGAGTCAACAGTCTTCATACCATTGGCTGAATACAAAATAGATGAAGACATTGGTGAGCTGTTGGTCCCCGTGCACAGGAGTGGAGATGTCAGTCAGGAGCTGATGGTCATCTGCTACACACAACAAGGTAATAACTGCTTCATGTTGTACACAAAACATTTTTTATATATATTTTAGAGACATGAATAGAACAGAAGTATATAAATAACAATTAAATGTTATCCTGGGCTCTCAGGTGATTTTATTTGCCTGTATGGATATTGGTGCTTTTCTCTTTTTCTATATGAACAGATTGACTTCCTCTCTTCACAATCCAGCAGCAGATCCATGCTTCTTCAGGGCCCCTTCATGTTTTTCCCTTTTGCCACCTTTTTGGGGGGGAAGTGCTGCTGCTTTCATTTGCATGCTCTGCATTCCTTGCAGCATGTCAGTCACCAACAAACAAAGAAGAAAGTGACAACCTCAACAGAAACACCACAGTTCGGGGCTGCCATTATATTCCATCGTACAGCACTTTTTTTAGATTTTTCACAGGTGTTGTTCCTCCCACGACACCTTACTTTTGCAGTGTGCAGAACCATATGTTCTCTGTCAACATTCTCCATACCACAAGTGTTGAAAAATGAAATAATATGGATTAACTGTGTCGGTACCCCTCCCAGTTTTGCCAGCAATACACAAATAAAGATAAGACTGAAAAAAAGCCAACCAGATTGTGCCCAGAGTGGATCATATTCAAAGCAATAATATTATTTGTTGGGAAAAACATGCTGTAATCCTCCACAGTTTTGATCATTGACTTCTGTTTTTGCGTCTCCTTCAGTTTCAGCCACAGGCACCGTCCCCACTACAGTGCTGTCTTACTCCGATTACATCTCCAGGCCAGAGGATCATCACAGCATCCTGCGCTTCGACAAGGGAGAGACAGAGAAGCCCTGCCGGGTCGTGATAATTGATGACTCACTGTACGAGGACGAGGAAAGCTTCAACGTCTCCCTCAGTATGCCCATGGGGGGCCGTCTGGGATCAGAGTTCACCACAACCAGAATCACCATTATTCCTGACATGGATGACAGTAAGATTTCACTGACAATAAATGTCACCGTGAAGACCACACATAGTCTCAGCAAGCAGGAGATAATGAGACCAAAGGATTTATTATAACATTATATTGGTAATAATATTAAAAGTTTTTCAGTTTTATTCACTGACTCAAGGCAAGTGTACCAAGTTAAAAAGGTGAAACTCTTTATTTTCAGGAAACGTTTGTGTGAAGCCTGCCTGTTTGTGTTTTAAAACACATCTGACAAAAGTGTTTGAGTGCACCACCATGGTTCCCGGAGGCGAAGAATTTATCTCATAGCTGCAGACTTAGACTGGCGGGCTGATAAGCTCCAGTTTCTTCCTGACGCCTCTTTAGTTCCCCAACACCTGACAGCAATTCCTCAGTTCCGTATCACCCCAATGATCTCTGACAACACTGCTGTGAAATCAAGGCTGTGTGATTGTAGGCAGCCAGCCCTGGAGCTGCAACTCTCAGCATGAATTCGGAAGCATCTTTGCGCCTTTAATCAAAACCTATTTGAAGCTGGATAATTGTGACCGTGATGCAATCTTTAATTCATTGCTCTATCAAATTACACGGACTGATTAGCTCAGGAGAAAACACAAATATTGGGAATTGTTATTATTTCAATCTCACTAAGGATTAGATGATTTCTATTTTTGTGTATTATATGTATTATACATTACTCAAAATTAGTAGTTTCCTGGCAGGAGAACCCTCTGTTGGATAGAAAATTACACAAAAGGTGCTAAAACATCTGTTAAATAACCTAAAAAAAAATCAGGCTTCTTCTCTCTTTTCCTTTAAAATAATGTTGTCTTTATCTAGTCCCTGAGTAACTTAAAGCAAACACACAGCAAGTGGATTAGTTTGACTTGCCTAGTGGATGAAGTGACGTTAGAGAGTGCTTTTTTCCCCTTTTTTACTGTAGCGGGATCCAGGGTAACCAGACAAAATGTGGGCACAAAGCCTTTTGACCCGGCTGGCTCAATGGACTCCAGACTGCTCAGACAGCCGTGGTGACACACACTTTAATGAGTCTCCGAGGTCTGCCCTTACAGCATCTGACCCTGTTGTACAAACAAGTTGTTTTCATCCAACTGGAGCGTTTCCAAACACTCCGGGCTTCTCGTATTGTCAACTACTGAAGACAGAGTCTGCTTTGGGTGCTCATTTCAGAATTTAAGGAGAAATGTTAGTGCTGTTGCAAACCAGAGTGGACTAGTTTTCAAGTTGCGACCTGCCCAGGTCACGGCTTCTGTGGTGACATGGAGATCAGCGAAGCTTTGAACTGTTCCCTCACAAATTTTCTGTGCAGGGATTTATGAACAATTACCTCCATTATATAACTTTTTTTTATAATGCTAGAACTCTGGAGTTGTTTAGATTGAAGGCATGCTGCGAATATATTAAATAATATTGAGAATAACTATGGTGTCGACGCTTAATCACTCCCCGCTAGGGGTAATAATGAAATTACATGATCACTAATGGTGACATAAATTAGAAATAGCTGTAAGATAAGAAAAAGAAGAAGAGAATCAGTCCCAGTCTGAATTTTACTCATCAATATTCTTTTCTTATATTTCTTATTTCTCTCTGTGGAAGGAAAATAATTGGGCATCGTATTCTTCTTCTTTGTACTCTATTTTATAGCAACAGTTCTCAAATGGTTGTTGTCAAATGGATGAGGGGGCCTGCATGATTGAGCACCTGCCTCTGAGAGCACTGTGCTGGGCTCCCAGGAGGGTTTTCTCCAGCTACAGAGTTATGAGCTTATGTAGTTCTTAAAAGTGCGCTGTACTGATATCAGCACAAAAAGCATGTCAGCAGTGTTTAGTTTCAACAATATAGATTATTGAGGATTGTGTGATTTGATATCTGTTATTACCAAAAGCACAATGCAACTGCAAGTATGAGTCCTGGTGTGATGTTTCATCGGAGGAATGGTGTTTATAGGACAGGTGTTGCCATCGAACTGATAAAAGAAACATGACATTTAGGATTGTAAAGTTTTCAGCTGTCCAGGTATTTTACAGTAGCATGCATGGACAGCCGTTATCCTTTAAATTCTTGCTGTTTTCCCAGCGGCGGTGCCTTTGCACATAAATGGGTTCATACTCACAGTTTCCCTGGTTTAGGGTGCCGTGGGTCGGAAGAAACCTGTCCTTTCTTGCACAGGTAATTGGTGTTTGATACCAACTCTGCATCCGGGAAAATAGACTGATGGTTGAGCGGCAGGACCCGACTCGTGTGTTTATAGAGTCACACAAGTCAGCTATAAATTTCTCCCGTTCTCTGAAGGTATGATTATGAGCTGGTTTAAAGATGGGTGGATTCTGTGTGCGTGCATTATATCCTGGATGGGAACAAATCGAGGGGGAGCCAACAAACCCTTTCATTACATGCCACCTGGATTCCTGTTCATTCTGAAATAACCAGATGTCTTTAAGTGTTTAAGCAGAAAGACGGTGACTCGCTGTCCAGCTTTCAAGTAAGCCGACATTCCGGCAGTGGATATAGTTGTAGATCTGACTGGATTGAAAATAGTGTTTCTTTAGTGTGTTTCTGCTGTGCCAGAGCCCAGATTGAAGCTCGCCATTAAATAAGCACTGTGGGAATGTCATGCAAAGTTCAACTGAAATCACAGTCAGTGGGAGTATAATGATTTACTTGAAGGTACACCCGGTCTCACTATATATACTTTCTATATTTTTAAATACAAAAGATTTGGATATAAGTATACCAAATTTCTTTATAGTCATTTTAGCTTTAATTTTCTTCATGCATTTTACTTTTACTTTAGAGGAAAGACAAAATATACAGTAAAAGATTCAGTTTTTTAGGAAGTCAAAGCACACGTGCATTTTGGGGGCCTGACTGTGGAGTGGCTGCTTAGATTCTGTGAAGCTGGTGGTTTACTTTTCAGTTAATGGACCATAACCCTTTGAAGCAATGTTTTTCTGCTTCTCCAACCTGATCTGATTACTGGACTAGTACAACAGGAGCTGGGTCCGCGCTTGCCTGCCAACCTTGGGCGAGTAGATCTGATTACTCCTCCACTTCGGGACCGGCACAGGCAGCCAGCATCATCTTTGTTTGGGTTCTCTGTGGGATGAAATGCTGGCAGGTGTCCTGGTTACCCTCATAGGACAGACTAAGCGTAAAATTGTTCCCATCTCTGTTCCCTTATATGTGAATAGCTACTAAGGCGTCTGAGTTGCTCCTTTGTGAAATACAAATCCATTTTGGGATTGCCTTTTAGGTCTTATTGCCTGGGAAGACTGCAACAAAACTTGCCCTTTTTTATTTCTAGAGGCTGTGTAGCGGTTTCATCAGATTTAATGAGAACTAAGGTACAATCTTGCAGGTATGGCCTTCCATCGTCATGGAAACTACAGGCGTTATGACTGTTAAAATTATCTTTTCATTAATTGCCTTGCAATTAAAAGCTGCATAAACAGAAAATAATTTCTTTCACATTATTTTTTAGCGAGCTTCAGTTATTCAGTTTTTGATTTTCTCTTTTGTGTACATCCTTCACCACACTCAGATTCTATTATATTGTCTCTTTGTGACAATAGTTCTCGTTTGACAGCACCAGCCAAAGGCTATGTATAGAGCTGTCCAAACCCCTAATCTGGTCCACCACAGGCAGCATATGTTTTCCATTGTTGACAAGAAACAGATTCCGAAGTAGGTAAATAGAATACCAGTGGATGAATGAATGGCAGCGGAGGAATCTTAACACACAGAAACGGTAATTGCAGTCAGGCAGGCCTGGACCGGCACATGTCCCTCAGAACTCCGGTAAGGCAGCCTGTTTTCCTCTTATCCTCACCGTTACAGGCCGGTCATTTAAAACCAAACCTGACACCTTCCGGACAGACAAACTTAACAGTCTTCATTAAAGAAAAATACTAGAAAGAATTCAGGCAATTAATTGCAGTTGGGAACAATCAGCTGGTCGGGTGTCTGAGGGTCAGGCGACAGAGACAGGCAGAAAAAAAACACATCGTACTGCAGCAGGTGTGAATCTGGGACCTAAATACTATGGCTGATTGGGGGTGAATGGGATACAGGTGTGACTGATTGGAAGGCGAGACCTGGGCAGTAATGAGGTGAAGTAATGGAAAGTTACTGAAGTGACTGACAGGGAGACTGTGACAGACGCAGACTCTGACTTCTTCTTCTCCTCTGAGATTTCTTTTTTCATTAATGCAGACACAGCATTTCACTATAACAATACCTACAGGAAAAACAGAAAAAATAAATAAAAGTTTTGTTCAATATTGTTCAAACAGCTCACAAACTACTGATGTTTGACAGAATTGTTCCTGCGAAATCATTTGCCAGATATTACAGATTATTGCAGCAGACAAGTATCCTGTTTATAATGAGCCACAACATGGTTATGAATTATGACCTTGTGTGTGTGTGTGTGTGTCTTTCTTATCTCCTTCACTCTTTCCTGTTATTCTTCCCAGTTCCTGTCTTCTACTTTGGCAACACAGACTACCGCGTGGATGAAAGTGATGGCTTTGTGGAGGTGCAGGTGTGGAGGACAGGCACTGATCTCTCCAAAGGAGGAACGGTCACAATACGCTCCAGAAAGACAGATCCTGTTTCAGCTGAGGGTATGTGAAAATGTGAGACATCTTTCTCTGAGAGCATGAAGTAATCCTCAGGACGAAATAAACCACAGTCAACAACGGACCTAAGTCACCGTCCTGTCTCTGTTCTGTTTACCTGGGAAAGGTAGTGCTGAATATTTTGGTCAGATAAACTGAGGAGTGTAAATATTGTTTTAGTGCGGGGGGGAGGGAAACGAGGTAATACGGCTGTTGTCTTTTGGGCGTAAACACTGCTGCGAGGATAATGGTGATTTGCGTGAGGAGAAAGCTGTTTGAATGCCTACAGATTGTTCTGCACACTGGCAAGCGCTTTATATTCTAAGACTGGTTGCTATCTTTTCCAGCCTTCTACACAGCCTCACTTATCTCCTGCCCCCAGGCAGTACTCCCCACCCCTCAAACTCACTCTAAAAAAGAATATCTCTGTTCTCTACTGCATTGTAACTATAAACAGACTAATCATATGCGGTATAACGGCAATGCAATTTTCTCTATGCACACAACTGGGTCATATATGTCCAAGAAAAAGCCTATAAGTAAAGAGAAAGCCGAGATTGATGAATAAATAACCTGTTGGGCTATCTTGTTTCTTTTAACCCTACTTTCCCTATGCAGCCTTTCTTTACATATTCATTAATGAGATAGTATCTCTTTGCACACTGTGCTCATTCTTTCATTAGAAATGCTTCCTGGCGGTTTTAACCGACTCTGAAGTAACATAAGATCAGGTGAAGATTAAGTGCTATTGTCCATTTGTGCTATATCTATTATATCCCACAAGCGCTTGATTCTGAGAAACACACCTGACCTCTATTGTGTTGTGGAGCAGCTGGCGCGGATTATGTCGGGATCAGTCGCAGCCTGGACTTTGCACCGGGGGTCACTATGCAGACATTTCGTGTAACCATACTGGACGACCTTGGCCAGCCTGTGTTGGAGGGGCCAGAGAAGTTTGAACTGGTTCTCCGGATGCCAATGAATGGGATCCTTGGGGAACCAAGCAAGAGCACTATCCTCATCAACGACTCAGTATCTGACTGTGAGTGGCGGACATCGGACATTACAGTTGTTTGTGATGGAGATTTGTGATTTGAGTTCCTTTCCCTGCAGTGCCAAAAGTGCAGTTCCGTGATGCCGTATACGTGGGTGATGAAAACTCTGGCCAGATCTCGGCTGTGGTGTATCGGAGTGGGGATATCAGCTATAAGTCCACGGTTCGCTGTTACAGCAGGCAGGGGACGGCCCAGGTCATGATGGACTTCAATGAAAGGCCCAACACAGATGCCTCCATCATCTCCTTCTTACCAGGTAGCGTCATTAAATATTTCATAGTTTTGCTTGTTCAAGCTACTTCCAAAACTGTTACAAACTCTGGTTTTTCTTTTTTTTTTTTTGGTCAGGAGAGACTGAAAAACCTTGCACACTTATACTTGTCGATGACACTGAACATGAAGAAGATGAAGAACTCCGCCTCGTGTTGGGAAGCCCCAAGAGTGAATCTCCATTCGGAGCATCAGTCGGAGGACAGAATGAAACACTCCTTAAGATAAAAGATGATGCAGACAGTAAGAGTACTTGAAGTTTGTCTCGTGTTATCAGTTGGTTACCAACTTTAATCTTTAATCTGGCAGCAGCATTTCTTTTTTTTCAACAATTTAATTCTTCTGCATATCTTTGTCAGATTGTCCTGGTGGAATATGTTGAAAAAGATGTTTAATTTTTTTTTTTTTTTCCCAGAGCCAATTATAATGTTCGGAGAAACCAAATTCAGTGTAAATGAGCCGAGGGAAAACGGACAAGTGTCTGTCTTGAAGATCCCCGTGCTTCGTGTTGGAGACCCCTCCAAAGTATCTATTGTTCGTGTTCACACCAAGGATGGATCTGCTAACTCTGGAGAGGACTATCACCCGATATCAGAGGGTAGAAATTAGGATGCATATCTTTAGATCGACAAATTGTCTATAAATTTCCTTTTAAATACGTGTCTCTTTCTTGCATAGAAATTGTCTTTAAAGAGGGTGACACCGAGCACTACGTGGAGGTGGAGGTTTTGTATGACAGTGTCAGAGAAATGAGGGAGGCCTTCACTGTGCACCTGAAGCCTGATGAGAACATGGTTGCAGAAACAAAGGTGAAAATTGAGTAGAATGATTGCTTCATTTAAGTGTCAACTTGTCACCATCCTGTAAAGGATGCAATTTGTCTCCACCTAACATAATTGCCTCCTCCTTTTATTCAACAGATGAGCAAAGCTATTATCTATATTGAAGAGACCAACAGCATGGCAGATGTCACTTTTCCTTCGGTGCCAATTGTGGTTTCTCTGCTGCATTATGATGAAATAGACAAGAACAAAGACTGGCTGCCTGTGGCTGGATATCCTGTTATCTGTGTCACTGTATGTCCCATAGATTCTTCATCACACCAGTTTTAACCATGCAAATACTTTTGATGCAGAACTAACCTATGAGCGTAAATTATTTTTGTCCCTTTAAAGGCGTGTAATCCAAAATACCCAGACTATGACAAAACAGGCTCCATCTGCAAAAGCGAGCACATCAACAACACCCTGACTCGCTACCGTTGGATCGTCAGTGCCCCCACCAGCCCCAATGGTGTCACCAGCCCTATGAGGGAAGTTGATTTCAACACTTTCTTCACCTCCTCCAAGCTCATTACCCTGGACTCGGTCTACTTCCAAGCTGGTTCCAGAGTCCAGTGTGCAGCAAGGTGTGTGAACTCAAACGGGGATGAAGGTCTGGAGCTCAGTAGCCCCATAGTGTCCATCAGCACAGAGGAGGGTAAGTTCAGCTCATCTCTACAGCTTCAAATATTAGTTCAGTATTAATCCCAATAATTCTCTTCTGTCACAGACATTTAATCTGCTCTGACAGAAATGCAAAACATAAAAGATTTTTTTAGGGTGGGAGCCAAAACGGTTGATCTTTGTTGGTTTTTGCCTGGGTTGCAGGAGTTTGCCAGCCTCGTGTCACAGGCACAGTGGGGGCCGAGCCCTTCTCTGCCAGGCTGCGGTATACTGGAACGGAGAACACAGACTATCCTAACCTCATCAAAATAACTGTCACCATGCCTCACATTGACGGTAGGAACAGCATGTCATCAACTTAGTGTGTAAACGGTAAAGCTGTTTTTTGATCTGTATTTGCTGATCTGATAATTGCTTCATCCTGCTCTCAGGTATGTTGCCGGTAGTGTCTACCCGGCCTTTGTCTAACTTCGAGCTGACGCTGAGCCCTGATGGTACTCGTGTTGGAAACCATCGTTGCTCCAATTTGTTGGATTACACTGAGGTTAAGACTCACCACGGCTTTCTTACTGACGCCACCAAAAACCCTGAGGTGATTGGCGAGACGGCTCCATACCAATACAGCAGTTCACTCAGGGGTTCCAGTACACTACGGTTCTACAGAAACCTAAATTTGGAGGCTTGTTTGTGGGAATTCACTAGCTACTATGACATGTCTGAGCTGCTCAACGACTGTGGCGGGACCATTGGGACTGATGGACAGGTAAGCTTCTCCAACTCTGAGCTTTTGAATAATTGCTTACCCACTCATGAGAAGTCCTTGTTCTGTGCTTCCCCCCATTTTGAATTCTTAGCAATCATCTACGGATGTGCTAACTTCAATCTTTCCATCTCGGTTTTAGATGTTCACTTGTTCATTATTGTATGTAGACCTTCGTTAACCTCTAACAATGGCTAACCTGATGTCCTGCTTCCTTTAATTCGTCAAAGTGGCAGTGTAATAACAGTTTTACAGACCTCCCTTTGTCTCTGGGACCAGGTGCAAAATAGGTTAACAGTGGCAGAAGCGGCAGCCCTTATTTTTGCAGACTTCATGTCCTTAAATAGCTTGCACTCACGATTTGCATTCACTTTGGAGCCCCATATTTTGCAATTAATTAAGAGATGGAGTGTTGGTGAAGAAGAGCACACAGAGGAAAACCTCTATTCTTCCCTCTTTTATAAGTTAAACCCCAACAAGATTCACAAATAGACTGCATATTGTATTCTAAATGTTCTAAAACAAACATATTGGTTTGTTTAAAAGAGATGCTCATTTTCCATGCTTTTCTGTTGGTCTCACAACAATAACAATCGTTTTGTGTAAGTGGAACTTTATTGTCTGTGGCTGCAGGATTTCTGTGTGGATGTGGTGATGACAAATATGTCTGGACAAGTAATCAGATTTCAGCTTTTAATATAAACCTCACACATACATTTGTAAAGCACGTATAACGGCGCAATATCAGAAACATATGTTATATATGTATTTTTCTTAGGTTTGTGTGTATATCAAATCTGTAGAAGTATGTTAGACTATATATAGTATAGCCTATATATTAGACTGTAAAAGATACTGCAAGGTTATTTAATTCAGTAAAATAAAGACAAGAATATACTACTAACATTATTTCCCTGTTGCTCTCACATCAAGGAGAAATAGAATCGACTTTGTACGACCATTTCGTTGCTATGGTTACTGTCCTAAAGATGGTATGTAGATTGATGATAGAGTGGGGTTGTGAAGATTCAATTTCAGCATCTTTATGGCAGGTTTCCCTTGATAAAAGGGACCCCGTTTGTTTGCAGTGGCCTGTGTCGTGTGTAAGTGGGCAGAATGTCCGAGCAGAGGCAGCTCAGTGCAGGCTGGGACCAGTATCCGGTCACACTGCATGGCCTCTGCGCCCGGCTTAACACCAGCACAGAAATCTATTAAGTCCCAGCAGAATGGAAATCATTATAACTCGCAAATCAAAAACTATTCTATAAATATATTTTCTTAAGTGTTGGGAATTCAATCGTAGAAGGATTTTGTCCATATAGAGGATACCCCATATATAAAACGGGAAAAAAAACCGCAATTTTATTTAATTCATTAAAATAAAGACAGGGATATACTACTAAGATTATTTCCCTGTTGTTCTCACATTAAGGGGAAATAGAATCGACTTTGGACGTCCATGGCGTGGCTATGGTGACTGTCCTAAAGATGGTATGTAGAGTGATGATAGAGTGGGGTTGTGAAGATTCAATTTCAGCATCTTTATGGCAGGTTTCCCTTGATGAAAGGGACCCCGTGTGTTTGCAGTGGCCTGTGTCGTGTGTATAGTGGGCAGAATGGTTGAGTAGTAGGCATGCTCAGGGCAGGCTGGGACCAGTATCCGGTCACACTGCATGGCCTCTGCGCTCCGGCTTAACACCAGCACAGAAATCTGTTAAGTCCCAGCAGAATGTGTCAAAAGGCAACTCTGCAAATCATTTGCTTGAGTGCTTAGCACCCAGAGGCGCACAGGCACGTCTCCACATGAGCACGGAGCCAGTGCAGGCAGGCAGCACAGGACAGGGGGAGCGTAGATAACTTAAAGAAGTCTCTCTCTCTCTCTCTCTCTCTCTCTCTCTCTCTCTCTCTCTCTCTCTCTCTCACCATTCCTTGCGGCTTTTGGCCCTTTTAGAATTTGTTCCTTTTTTTTCCTTTTTTTTTTTTAACATCTTAGAGGAATTCTAGTTAAACAAACATTTAGGATGCTCAAAAAAATATTTTATCAAAGCGTGTATTTTATTGATTGTGTATTGCTGACGTTAGTATTTATATATTAATTATTAATTATAAATGCATTTTACCACAAATGAAATATTATGTTAACATGATCATTTTATTTCTAGAGGAACCACCATGAACATGCAATTTAATCCGACTTTATCTCCGTATGTCCGCCGCAGGTGTTGAACCTCATCCAGTCCTGCACGTGACCCTGCGGGTCCCGCTCCACGTCTCCTACGTGTTTCACTCTCCCGTGGGTGCAGGAGGATGGCAGCACTTTGATTTGCAGTCCGAGCGTGAGGCTCACATTTGTGTACGACACTGCCATCTTATGGAGGGATGGGATCGGTAGCCCACCAGAGGCTGACCTCCAAGGCAAGAGCTGATGAGTGGTTTAGAATTTCAAAGAAGTGATTTAGAAGTTCAAAAACACATTTATTACACTTTGAATGTATTTTTTAGGTGCTTTGTACCCAACCAGCATGCGTATAAATGGTCAGGGACGACTTGTGGTCAACTTCCGCACAGAGGCCCGATTTAGAGGCTTGTTTGTATCTACACATCCAGGTACAGGTTAAAACACCTATTTCTATTAATATATTTTTGTTTGGCAAGAAATATTCATAAAATACAGGTTTAGAAACTCTTTAAGAGAGAATCATTTTAATAAATTATCACAATTTATTGTTATTAGTGTTGAAAATGGCTCAGTTGTCAGCATGTAACTTAATTTGTGCCTTTTGTCTTCAGCCTCAGCACTC
Organism: Tetraodon nigroviridis; assembly: GCA_000180735.1. Classification (NCBI taxonomy): domain Eukaryota; kingdom Metazoa; phylum Chordata; class Actinopteri; order Tetraodontiformes; family Tetraodontidae; genus Tetraodon; species Tetraodon nigroviridis. The sequence goes on from CAAE01015002.1 coordinate 2,256,376, forward strand.
AGCTCAATGGTCATGTGTCCGGACCACCCGGGTTTGACCTTTAACCTCAGCCTTGTGAGGACTGAGCCCACCTACAACCAGCCTATTCAACAATGGACATTTGTTTCAGATTTTGCTGTGAGTAAACCTTGTTTTTCTAATGGAAAAAATGTATAGTTTCGCCCCCCCATCTGAAATAAATAACTCCCCCTCAGGTGCGTGACTACTCTGGCACATACACGGTAAAGCTACTGCCGTGCACGTCTCCTCCAAGCCTGGAGTACACCATCCCTCCTGTCTGCAATCCCAGAGAGCCGCTTACTTTTGACATGGACATCCGCTTTCAGCAGGTAAAACCCTATTTTGGATTAATATTGGGTGTTATATCTTGGATATTACTGTTCAAACTTGAGAAGGTTTTGGGTGTGATTTGTGTGTCTTATTTGCATTTCTAGGTTAGTGATCCTGTTGCTACAGAGTTTAGTCTGAACACCCAGATGATCTTACTGTCTAAACGGACGCTCTGGCTCTCGGATGGCTCGATGGGATTTGGACAGGAGAGTGACACAGCATTTTCAAAAGGTAAGAACAAATATTGAAGTAAAAGTACTGGGCGCTGCAACGCTTTGTTGATCAAAGGCGATAAAAAAATCAATCCAATCAGGGCTTCGAGACCCATCTTCACGACCACCCTTTTGTCTCTCTAAAGCTCATTACATTATTCACTAATGTTACTCGGATTTTTTTTCTTCTAGAAAGGTCTTCAAAGTATCTGAAGCTGTTATTGTGACATCGCTGCTATTGCCAAGATTAAAAAGAAATCTCACTATTGCATCAGAAACTGGTTCGAATTGAATGAGCCAAACTGTGTTTCTCTTCCTGCAGGAGATACGATTTATAGTCGAGTGATGGTGGATCCAGTGCAGAACCTGGGAGACTCGTTTATTTGTAATATAGAGAAAGTGTTTTTATGCACTGGAACGGATGGATACGTTCCAAAATATAACCCCGACAACTTTGAATTTGGCTGTCTGGCTGATTCTCCATCGCTGCTCTACAGATTCAAAATAATTGTAAGCAACCAACTTATTTTCATCATTTTGATGGATGTAGTCCAAGGCTCATGTTCTTTTATTCCATTTTTTTCCTCTAGGACAAGGCCCAGCCGGAGACCCAGGCAAGGTCATTTGGCAGTGTAGCCTTCAAAGCGTTACTGGCTGTGGATGATCCTGCTGCTTTGGCTCTGGTGAGACAGCCTGGGTCAGACGGCTTCAGAATGGACTCCTCCGCCCTGTTTCAGGTCAGTAAGCTGGAGACATGTTGTGTACAAAATGCAAAAATAGTGAACATTCTTATTCTTTCATGGCTTAGACTAAACTGTGTAAAAAATAAAGTATCAGTATTAAAATTCGAGATCATAAGGTGGATAAGAAAACTGTCAGTGTCAAGATTCTGCCACAGCTGTCATTCAACTGTTGATCTATGCAGGTGTCAGCGGGGAGAGAGTGGTACATTCACACCATCTACACCGTGCGTTCCCGTGACAACGCCAACCGCGGCATTGGGAAAAGAAGTGTGGAGTACCATGTGATGAGCCAGCCCGCTTATGTGGTTTCAAAGGACCGTCGTCGCAGCAGAAGATCAGCCAATGATGTGCCAGACATAGTGGAGGATATCGGGGTGAACAACAATCGCGGGACCAACATCCTCCACATCGCGCTGGACCGCAGTAGCCAGCGGAAGACAAGTCCAGAGAGTGGGATCTTCACCAAAGGCGTCGTCCCCCGTGAGCTCAACCAGAGAGACAACAGTGACGAGGGACTAGTGTTGATCATTGGCCTCTTTGTTGGACTGCTCCTCATGGTGCTCCTCATCATCGTGGTGGTGGTGCTCGTCCGCTCCAAGCGAGAGAAGAAAGACGCACCCAAAAAGTCCAGCAGCGGAGAGCCCATGGTAACGCAGGCCCCCAGCAGCAGTGACAGCTCCGAGGTCTAACACACAGACAACAGTCGAAGATTTCACTCAATGTTTTTCTTTTGTAAGTGCCTCATGCTTTAGATGAAAACTGAAGATGTGGGTGCAACCATGTGAACTTTAAAAGCTTTCATTCTCTACTTGAAATACTGTTCTGCGAGGTTTCCATGGCAACAAGAATTACCCTGGACACTTGGAGACAACTTTGAGATTTTTTTATTTTTTTTTGCATCTGTTTCAAGGCACTTGTCAGTTCATCCGCATTCACGTATTAATTTGCTTTTGCTGCTCCTCATCCCAAAAAGGTGCTTTAGAAGATGTCTTTGTACTTGAACAGCTAATTTGCAGCGAAGCTCGCGCTGACTGTTTTCCCTGCCCGGCTCGGCGTATTTGATTTGCTGCATTTAGACACAACTGGTGATTTGTTTGTCTTGTGACTAAGAAACTACATGTTCAGTTTTGGGGTTTTTTTTTTTCTGTTTTTTATTAGTTGATCAATGAAAGATTTAGTTTGACTGATCATTTTGCGTGCATTTAATTTTGTAATTACACTGTTTAACCCTCAGAAAAGGGTTTATTGGAATGGATATGTGGTATTTTTAGGTGAATGAAATTATTTCAACCTATTTTCAAGTTGTTAGATACAGGCTTCAGTCGTTTTAGATTAATAGCATCACAAACGAGCCACTGCATTAGAGACTGCATTACTGATCTGGAGACAGCTGGTCTGCAATGTACAGTGTAGTGTGGTAGCAGTTCTACGTTTAAAGTTTTCAACAGGAACTCCTTTTCACATTTAGGACAACAGGTGGACTGAAGATGTCAGTGGTGACTACTGCATCTCAGTAGAAAGTTAAAAGTCAACCGATGAGTAGATTCGAAAGAAATAACATTTTTTAGAATCCAAATCCATCATTGCATTACATGGAACCGCATTATTTCATTAGTTTTAAATGTATTTATTTATTGTCTTTACAGCTTTGACATAATTAAAGGTGACTATAATCTCCCAGAGTTTTCATTTTCTGTATTCATATTTCCTGTAATCTCATTACCTCATATAACTGTATTCTGATGAAGAGCATTATAGTTGCTACGTTAAAGTGTTGGGTTTAATTTGTGATTTCTGTTGATGCGGAAAAGAATTCTATGCAACCACTGACATCATACTATCAGGACATGTTTACTTCGATTCTCATTTTGTTGGTGCAGAATTTTGCTTTGCTGATCTACTTCAAATGCTGTATTGATGTTTTATAAGTCTTTGCTTTCGCTCCAAAACTTTGGGTTCATTCTGGGCTTCTACAGACTGTGTGTGTGCTGTGTGTACTGTACGTATGTATATATTTGTATTTTTACCATAAACTTGCCATTTGGATGTTTTTGGGGTTAGTTGCTATTGAAATTGCATACTGTGAGAGCTGTCGACCTGTCTTAGCATCGACCTTAAAGACTATCTAACTATCATCGGGACTGTCTCTGTAAACTGTACACACAATCACATATCTGTACAAATCATCATGCCTTCTCCTTCCAAGGGTTTGAATAAAAATAACTGCCTTTGTGCATAGAAATATTCAGAATCCCATATATTATTCCTATTTAGCATCGTTCTTTTTTGTCACCTCCTTTATGAATACAGTTCTGTAAGTTATGGAATTTAAG
>CAAE01015002.1:2266395-2289949 GCA_000180735.1 Tetraodon nigroviridis
GTTCACACCTGCACCTTTAAGTGAGAAGAGCCCCACACACACGCACGCACGCACGCGAGCGCGAGCGCGCGCACACACACACACACACACACAGCCATATTTTTCACCTGGACCTGCTTTATTCAGAAATGTTCTCCTGAACTCACAAAGTCTCTCTGAACTGGGTCACATGATCTGGCACATCAAAGGGCTGGGTGTGTGTGTGAGTGTGTCCGTCTGCTGGGCCGTCCACGCGTCCACGTGGACGTGCAGCCCAGCCCTCCAGCCGGCCCGGACGCTCCTGCCGGTCTGGAGGAGGCGCAGGTGCCGCTCCGCCGCGCTCTCCTCGTTTTGTCCTCCCTCCGCCTCCCGGCCCAGAATCTGTTTCACTCTCTAAATTGGCTCCTCAGACACCTTCGCCTCTTCCTCATCTCCCATTTAAAAAGTGCGAAATTATAATTATGTGAATTATGCTTTTAATGATGCGTTAATTAGAGTCATGGAGTGAGATTAGCCCATGAAGTCTTACTTGTGAAATCCTTCCAGACTCGAGATGTTGCCACGCGCGGTGATTAGAGCACCAGTAAATAACGGAACAGATTGCGCTGCATATGCTAACCATTACAAGTTTTAAAGTGACGCTGGAGACTGGAGGTGGCGCCGTGGCGGCGCTCGCGGGCCAGATCCTCCAGCAACACCAACTATTATTATCCCACAGAAGGCAGGAGGGAGGCCAAGCGCCGCCGTTAGCATCCGCGCCACCGCTTTAGCCTCCGCTTCTGATAAAAGGCTCCAAATCAGAACCTTTGATCTTCCTTCTCATCGCACGCACGTCAACCACGGAGGAGGAGGAGGAGGAGGAGGAGGGGGGGGTTGTTGTCACGCCTCCTTTTTTGTTTACTTTGTTCTCCGGAGGCCAAAACAGGAAGCTGGGTCCTCTTCACTTGCTGGTTGTCATGGAGACCCCAGAAAGCATCAGCACCCCCGCTGACGTACCTGAAATGAGGGCTAAAGTACTCCGGAGTATTTGTACTCTCATACCAGGAGTACTCGCTGTGCTTCTCACTGCGCCTGCTGTATAACTGTTCCCATCAAAGGGCTCTCGTCTCTTTCATCTTCTCCGCGCTAGCTCGACGGTCCGCGCACGTTTCGGCCGTCTCCTCCGCTCAGGTGATGCTTTCCAGCTGCTGCGGGCGCAAACCGGCCGTGCGCTGGACCTTTGCGTAATCGCCCGCAGCAACAACAGCGGCGGCGGCGTTTTGAATGGGAGGCGGCCATCTTGGCTCGGCCACCGTGACGGCGTCCTCGGCGCCCGGGGCCTGGCCGTCGTCCATGGAAACGCTCTGTCCAAACCTGGCCAGGGAAATCAGCCTGCTAATTTGCAGGATGGACCCCCCCCCCCCATTAGACATGCATGGCTGCATCTGAACAGGCCTGCGGGGGAGGGGGGGGAGGTACGGAGACGCTAAAGTTCCACCAGATTCAGGATCTTTAGGCCAAACAGGTCGTTTATTACAACACATTAGCAACAAATGCTGCCTCTGCTGTCTGTTAGCGTTACATCCATGCGGTAGCAGCAGTTTCCACTTCCAGGCTGGTGTGTCTGGGCAGAGCACCCCGCTAGCACCCACGGAGGGCGACCCAGGTCGCTATTTATCTAAAACTCCTTATGCTAACTGAACAAACACACAACTACTTAAGCTCTTCTTCTTCTTCTGTGTTTTCTGCATCGTCGGCCTGCACGCCGACGTCCTACCCTGTTTGCTTGTGAAGCAGCTGCAGAGGTGTTTCCTCCAGCGGTCTCTTCCTCCTTTCTTTCTTCTTCTCTTTGTTACTTCTTGGCTTGTCGTTCTTGTCGCTGCGTTAGTTCCCAGCCGGGTTTGTCTTCATCGACACCTCGATCGGTGGCTAATTGCAATTCCTCAGACACTGTTTTTAGACATTTATTCAAGTTAAATATAAGCAGCACAGTGTGACTGTCTCCATCAAAGCCGATAATTGTCGCAATATTCCTTTTTTTTATTCCTTTGAATGTGATTAGCACCCAGCTAGCATCAACATGAACTTAGACATTATTTACACATTTGTTTCTGCTGTCGAAACCCAAACATCCACCTGATGACCCGCAGGTGCTTATCTCTCCACTAACACGGCGAGCTCCTCGCAGAACCATGCGACGGCTGCTGGGGACCCCCCACTGACCCGCCTGATACCAACGAAGAAGAGCAGGGTGTTAAAACGACTCCAGGGCCTTCAGCAACACAGCCAGCGGCCGCCCGCCGAAGCACCACAACTGGAGGTCTTTTTGTGTCCCTGACACACACACACACACACATGCGCACGCGCACGCGCACACACATTTCTGCTCCTGCTAACGTTAATTAGCACGACGATACCTTTCCCAATATTTGCTAACAGAGCCATCAGCAGCGGATGCAGAAATTTGCAGGATCCAGCTTTTAATTAGGTGGAGGCGAGCACAGGTGCACTAACGAGCGCGAAAAAGGAGCTAATTTGAAAAAAATCAGACTGTTTACGAACCGATTTAATTAGCAGCGGCAAAGTAACTCCAGATTTCACAGCTGTAATTTGTTCTCCGACTGAACCTTTGGTTCTTTGTGTTTTTACAAAAGCGGAGCAGCTAAACTGTTTACGCCCCCACTCACCTTTATTGTAGCAGCAGCGACCTGCTAGCATGCTAACAACACTGCTATTCTTACATTTCCTCCACAGCTCTTCTGTCCTAGACTTTTAAATGTTTCACAAAAACAGCGTCAGACGGAAACCGACATTTAAACCATTAATCAATTTCAGCTGCTAATTGAAACTTTTATTCTCGACCTCAAGAGGGTTTATTTTTCCCTGCAGCTCGGTAATGTAAAGTTTGCCGTCAAGACCGCTAACGTTCAATTAAATCGTGACTTCTCAACATCAGTAAGTGTAATTAATAATCACAGCCTGGCTGTAACTGGATAATTAGCATCTAATCAGTGTTGGGACACTCGGCTGATTATTAAACCTGATTAAAATTTGGTTCTTTCAGTGATTAAATCCAAAGTTGGAGTTGTTTGGAGGCTGCTGGAGGCGGACGCCGCCGGTCGCCGGCTCACCCAATCACAGCCGTCCGTGCAGGTGGCAGATCCAAACCAGCTCTCCCAGTCCATAAACGCAGCAAGCTAACAGTTAACTCCTCAACCCGTCATTATCCTGTCGCGCTCGTAAATCAAACTGTTTTAACTGCTGCGCGTGTGTGTGTGTGTGTGTGTGTGTGTGTGTGTGTGTGTGTGTGTGTGTGTGTGAGAGTCTACCCAAAACGCCTTGAGGTCACAGGGACCAGTTACTATTAGCCCAATTGCTTTTTAGCCTTTGACCTTTAGCCTAAAACAGTTTGGTAAAAGATTACAATTGTCTGTTAGCTTTAGCCTGCTTCACTAGCCCACAGCTCCAGTCGTTTGCATCAGCTTCACCGTGGGACATGCCTTGTTAGCTTTAGCGTGTCTATTAAGATAACATCTTGAAGCGTTAGCGTTAGGCCTCCGGCTTGAATCGGATAGCTGTAACGTCATCATTATCCTTGCGTGATTTGACATGTTTTTTGTATGTCAGGAACAACATGGGCGCTGATGCTGAGTCCTTTAATTGCCTTTGATGGTTAAATACTTTGATTGGGGATAATCAGCCTTTGGCCTCTGTGATTCCACACACGCTGAGATGCTAATGAGGGCTGATGCTAATTGTAGCCTCGGATTAATGAGAACAACCACGTCAAGGAGCAGAAACCCCAAAACGATCAGACTGTTCCATTATCAATGAGAGTGATTGACTCTTTAGCTGCTTTAGTTCCGACAACCCGCGTGACTCCGGTTAGCTTTAGCTAACGTCCTGGTGTCGTTAGCAAGAGCCAGACCCGGGCAGGATTTCCCCTTTTCTGCCTCTCTCGTCTCCACACAGTCCCGCTCGGGTGTCTGTGCCCTCCCAGTCCTCCTTCCATCTGTTTGTTTTTATTTTCGGCCTCGGAACGTTGAGGCGTCTCCATGGTAACGGCGCCGGCAGCCGGACAGGTATCAGCACCGGCGTCAGCCGTTCCCTTCAATAAAACACCGTTTTCCTGCTCAGCCTTTTTATTTCTGTTGTCAGAAACTTTTTCACTCAATGTTTCGTTCAAATTTTACATTTTAATTCCCTCATTTTCGTCAGGCGACGGCGCGAATTAATTGACTTTATTTCATAGAAATAAATTTCGCACGACATTTTCTGTAATTAAGTTTATTTAATTTACTTTTTTTTTTCAAAGATGAAGACAGAAGACACAAGAGTCCCGGTGTTATTCGAACAGTTAGTGCATTCATTCTGAAAAGGATGAAAAAATAGATCTGAAGGAGAAGAAGTGCTACATCAGCGTGAGGTAAATCTAGCGGGGAGAGAGGATGAGCACGGAAACAACAGTCGGAGCAGGTTGCTATGGACACACAGACGCATAAAATCCTTCTTTACATAAATACCGACATCTTTCAACGACACGCAGGGACCAAAGAACAGCAGAAGAAGAAGCGAACGTCCGAGCTGCCGAGGAGCCGTCGGGCACGAGCTCCGGAACTCGTTTCTTCTTCTTCTTCTCTGGTATCCGGATTGGGCCGAAGCGCGACTCGGTTCCATCGTTTGTTCCCGGTTTTTGCTGATTTGTTTGGCACCAAAACCCGCCGCGGAGCTTCTACCTGCCGCCTCAGGTGCTCCAGGCTCCTCCCCCCGCCGGCGAGGCGTTCAGGGACACCCGCGGGCCGTGGGAACGAGTCCGTTACTTTTGAGGCCCTCTGATTTTTGCCGCGTTCCCGGCGGCACCGACGCCGTAGCCATGGCAACGGCAAAGGCCGGGATGACGTCATGTCGGTCGTCGTCGATGAAGGCGATCGGTGGCCGATCGATTGGCACGTTTGCTGTCCACGTGACCTCTCGCTGGTTGGCCGGTGAGAACAGAAGAGTCCGAATCGTTCGCGAGGTTCGGGATTCATAGTGCAAAAGTACAAGAGAGCGGAACCGGCTCGTCTCCCAGCGCGCGCGCCTGGCAGGGCACGCGCGCCTAGTCGTCGCTGATGACGTCCACGTCGTCGGCCGCGGGCTGCTGCGTGGCGACCCTCCAGCGGCTCACGTGCTGGCTGCCCTTCCGCTTCTGCTGCGCCTCGGGCGACTCCTCCTCCAGCTTCTGCCGCTTGTGCTTCGTCCGGCGGTTCTGGAACCAGACCTTCACCTGCGGAGGGACACACAGGTGAGGCGCTCGTGCGCTGATCGGTGCAGGTGCGCGTGTGTTCCGCGCCTCTTTGCAGACGATCGCGTCAGCGTCCATCCCCGCCGTGTTTGGAGCGGGTAACCATGGCAACCGGCGGAACGGTTCCGTTGCCCGAACACGTCCCCGCCGCTCACGTGATGCCGCCGGCCTGTTGGGCGCCGCGCGGCCTCGGGTGACACGTTAAATACCGGATGGGCTCCCCGTGACGGGAGGCCGTAATTACCGCCCCCACGTGGTCTCCACGCCCACGAGTCCCACGGTTGTAACGGAGCTAGGGGGGACACCACAGCTGGGTCAAAACGAGTCTTCCTCTTTTAGGGCATCAGCGTCACCATGGAAACGGGCAACAAACAAGTCTGGAAGTTCCAGGTCGACCTCGAAAGCGTCATTCTGAAACACCCAGACTCCTCTGGAGGGAGGAGGCGTGGGCTGAAACCACCCCGGTTGTTATTTGTGGCCTGAAGCTCCGCCTCAGGCTTCCGGATCCAGTCCCGACGTCTCCCCGGTAACCAGCGATGGCCCCGGCCCACCAGCGTCAGAGGCCCGTAAAAGGTGTCATCTGCCTGCGCTAGCGAGCGCTGACGGAGGGATGGAGCCGCCGGCTAAAGAACGGCGCTGAGTCACGGCGACCCGATGACAGACGCCGTCAGTCAGGCCTGAGAAAGGAGGCTGAGGCGTGACTAACCGCGGATCACTTCCACCCCGGCAGGCCCGGGACCGGGGCCAGATGACGCCACAGCCGCGCTTGATTTGATGAAGAGGAGGAGGAGGAGGAGGACGTCCCACCCTTTTCAGGCCACATGGATGTTTGTCTACACACTGGGCAGGACAACGTCAAAGACTGGGGAGGGATGTAGTTCTGTAGACACCTACACATTAGGACAAAGTTAAAACATAAATTACTAACAAAATAACACTTTTTACTAGACTGAAAACATTATTGCTATGCTGTGCTGGAGTCATTTTCTTTATCACTTATCAGTCTAAAGTCTAGTAAACAGCCTGGAGTCAGCCTGGAAAGCGTTATCAAGTACAATAATTGAAAGATAACATAATGTTGAATAAAGAATTGTTCACAGCTTACTTCTCACAGAAGGTGTGCAGACAGGGCAGGACCTTGGGGTTGTGATAGTGGTCCAAACAAATGCTGCAGACCAGAAACTGCTTGTCTATCTGTCTGACCACGGGGCTGCTGCTGGTAGACTCGCGCTTAGCCATGGCAGCGGACATTCACAGGGACTTTAGAACCTTAAACATGCAAGACAAAAGAAACAAGAGACATCTTTAGAAACAGTCACACAGTGCCCTGTTTGGAAAGTGTAAATACCCCAACTTAGCGCAGTAAAGGAAACTAAACAAGTCAAACTGGATAAGAAGCTTTGTGTTTACTATGGCGTTGACCTTGTGCCTTTGTGCTGCTGCCCTGTAAGTGTCCTCTGGTGTATTGTTTCATATCTGAGAGATGAGAAAACCCCTGCTGGCTCTGTATCCAGATGGAAGTTGGTGTTACTTGTAACATCAGACAAATTATTGACATGTGCCACTGACATGTTGTACATCTGTTATATTGCGCAAAAGAAGAATAAGGGATGAGATTCATTAGTTGTTAGTAATAGTACAAGCCAGATTTTATTTTAGTTTAGTGTGCAGTGTTCTTGCAGATCAGACTTATCACAGATTTGACGCAGCATAAAACAATGTAGCAGATGAGTGACATCATGATCAAAGAACTCTAGTATCTGTAATCCATTTCCTATGTTGCTCTGATATCCATAAATGTCACATCCTATCCCATAAAAATCTCATCCCATGTATCTTTAAAACAGATATTCAGATAGGGATTTCCCTACTTATACAAAAGAATTTAAAAGCTCTGCCACACTAAACCTTTGAAAGAGAAAATGCATAAAAACAAAGCAAATCACTTCAACATGATCACATTTGGAAATGGAATTCACAGCACTGTAAAATGTTTTTACAGTTATTCACAACACTAGCGCGTCTCGGTGCTGCAGTTAGGAGCCATGTGCTCACAAAGAGCATGTGGATGTTTGACCTATCACACAGAGCCATTGGACGACATTTGACTGATCGAAAAAACTACCTTCATAAAAATCTGTGCTAAATAATCACAGAAGAGCAAACATTTACAATGTTCTTTTATTAGGGTCATAACCTCAACACTGCAAAAAGATGTAGTAGAGTGATATTCCTAAATATGGTACAATAAATATGTACATAAACTGACCATTTATTTTATTGTGGCGTATGCCTTATTAAACTGTTCAGCTGAGAAGAGAAACACCAATAACTCTGTATTTAACATATCTATGTTACTGAGAGTTAACAACATGAACCAGCTAAACGAATGTTAAGTTCAAAAGAGAAATAGTCATTAAGTTTTATTTGAATTAAGAGAGAAATGAGCGAGCTTCTTTTGTGTTTAATGATTGCCTAGAACACACCCTCACAGCATTTCCTTAGAAAAGCACTGTTAACTCACCCATCACCTCATTGTGCGTCACAGCCGTCTGACTGAGAGATTTATCAGCCTCCCCTCATCCTTCATCCACTATTTCAGCCGTAGTAGTTGAAATTTCTCTTTTTCATTCCAAATTTCAGCATTTAAACAGCAGGACTCTTTATGCACGAGAGCAGGACATGGCTAACCTTGGGCAGCCCTCAGCATTAAGCTGGGCCCCTTTATTCCTTAGCGTCCAAAGAAGAAAGAGGAAGTTTTAATAAGGCCACTCCCCAAATTCCTGCTAGAGCTTTTCCTTGACTCCCAGCTGCCAGAGTTCAGGCTCCACCTGTCTGCGTCTGAGGGGACATTCGGGGTGAAACTCACGGCAAGCTGTCGGTCTCCCATGAGTGAACACGGCTCTGGAGCAGCTGTCCCTTCCCGAACAAGCACAAGCATTATATGGTTCTGCTCAGCTCGGCTCGTCGCCCACGGCTTCTTCCCTCCCACCTGATTCATTCTTTGTTTTGACATTTTTCTGTCTCAGCCACAAAAATGCAGCAACTCCGTCTAAAACCACTCCAGGCAGGGCTTATTGTAGCGTCTTTAGAGTGTTTACACAGCCTACTAAAGTCCCATCACTGTCCACACGTTCAGCCCTCTGCCCTCTCCCCCCTCCTCCGGCTACGCTCTGAGGCCCTTTCCTGCCGGGGGCTGTCTTCCCTTCTCATGAGCAGCAGCAGCAGCAGCAGAATGGTGACATCAGAAAGAAGGCTGAGGAGCCAGAGCCCTCAGGGCTCCTCCCCTGTGGTGGCTGGGCGCCGCCTTTGGGCCATAACTGCCCCCACCCCCCCCAACCGTCTTCCCTTCACGTCATCCAAGTCAATTCATTCTCTCAGCAGTCTTCCTCCCTACTGTGAGATCCTTCTGTCAAAACAACATCTTCCTGAGAGAGAATACGTTTGGTGGAGCAGGAAGAGGATACCCTTCAGAGTTCTGACCTATCAGATGAGGTCATACAGTGATTTTTATCCTAGTCTCTGTGTGGAACGTGTAACCTGCATGACACCCAACAATCGTATTTGCGAATTCAGCCTTACTGCCACTCTCACCCTGATCTTCAGTTAAGTGGATTATTGTCCTCGTGCAGGATCACTTACTGTCTGCCATCTGGATTACAGTTTCTCTCACACTGTAATGGCTGCATCCCACCCAGTCAGCTTGGTTCGGAATCAAAACACACACGGCACATGTACTGGGCATCTTTTCCTGACCTGGCACGTGGCTTCTCTCAAGGAGTGAGTCCTGACCAGCCTCTGTGGAGGCATTTATTGTGCACTGTTGTTGTTTCACTGCTATGGCATTAAATTATCTACTAATTAAAATAGAACCCTAATGAAGTAGGTTCACTAAATGGTGCTTTTTACTACCGTCAGAAATAAAAAGATGAATCTTTTGTATAAATGTCTAGTGTTAAATTTAAAATTAGTTTGTTGCTGCTTGCTGTGCTGCTGTCTACATGAAGAGAGGCCTTGTTTCCTTATAAGAATCTTCTGAATAAATGCGTTACAACTGCAGGACTGTTTTAGGGATTTGCATGGGCAGATGAAAGCAAGTTACATATCTGATGACATCAAATGTGTCTGAGGGGTGTTAAACAATCTTCGTTTTTACGCTTTATCAGCATCCTGCGTCTTTGTCTGCAAATACACATGATTGATCAGAGTCGACACTTCAGCACAGAGGAGATGAAAAGTGACCACCTTATATCAGGTTCAGTAATCACTGCAAACGAGCCAACAGTGACGCAAAAACAGTCAGCAGACAAGCGTGTAATCATGAAGATTAACAAAGACAATAAAGCCCAAAGTCTGCAGATTTTATAAAAGGTCATCTAAAAGCCAGCAGTGGGTCCGAGGCCCCTCACACAGACTTAATGCACAATATACACCAAATCATCCTAATGCGGATTTCTCTTTATGTATTCCTGTACTTCAGTTTTAAATATATGGAAATGAAATTTACGGTAATAACAATTATCCAGGTTTTAAAAACAAAATAAATCAATACTGTAAAATTCATTCATTTAGGACTGTCGGTAAACAAACTAATTTCTTTATGTTAATGTAAAAGATTTTCTTAACCCCTCATCTGACTACAGCATGTTTACAAAGATTTCCAGAGCAAAGGTATAATGATAAATAACCCAATCTTAGTATTGGTCTTGAGGTTAGCGTCAGCCAGCAGAGCAGAACCCATCCGACCCTTCACTCTTTGCCAACATGTGACTGCTGGGATAATTTACACGCTGATGAGCCATTGCTCACAACACAACGGTAATCAATGGGGGACCATCTGCTGACACTGGAGGCCCTCTGTATGAAAACGATGCGCCTGCTCCCAGCGTTGCTGCAGTCCAGCGCAGTGCAAGGCGTCAGACAATGACATAAGCAAACAACATGCTGATTCACATGTGGCTCACATCGCCTCCCTCAAATTCACCCCATAGAAATTCAAATCACAAAAACCAGCGGACGATCTCTAATCCTCTACACAAAAGAAGATGCACGCCTGAATACGAAACCCAGCCCTAAAACTGCAGCAGAGATGCCCACCTGCTTAGAGCCAGCAGCCAGGGCCGCTGAGGACATTCAATGGGAAAGTGTGTGGGTTGGATGAGGAAGCAATAATCAGAGCAGATGGATGCTTCAGTGCAACAGTTACAACAATCACAGGCTGAATCCCTCCATTTTATGTTTCACCGGAGGAAATAAAGATAGGATGCATCACAATGAGTAAATGGTGAAGAATAATAATAGTAAAAATCTTCAGTGGCTGCCAGTGCACAGATTCATGGTGATATGAAGTAATCAATAATTATTCTGCTCCTATTTTTTTATTGAAGACAAAACGATAGGAGCAGAACGTGGGAAAGCAGGAATGCTTTTCCATCAATGTGATCGATGAGACTGTACTCACATGAATTCCCAGCAGGAGGGAGAGGAGTGTCAGCATTGCCAGCCGTGGGGAAAGCTTCCCATTGTCAGAGACCCAGTCCTGCGCCACAAATCCACAGACAGGGCCACAGAAAGAAAAGGGCAGAGTCTGTCTGGTGGAAGAAGGGGACAGTAAGGAAGCAGAGAAAGGAAAGGAGCGGGCTCGGGGAGTGGCTTACACACAGCATTGGTCAGATGTGGATGGGAGGAGCTGAGGAACCCAATAACATATGGAGGGGGCAGGGAATATGCTAAGCAGGGAAAATCTCAGGAACCAGACATCCAGCCTGTCTGGTGCAAAGTGGGTTTGGCTCCTTCTGTGGATACCACCCAGTTCCCTTAAAACGACGACGGATTGGTTTATTACCACGCCGTTTGATTGCAAAGAAATAATCAAATTGTAAAGATTAAGAGCAGTAAAAATCTGATTTATTTGTATGAATGCTTGAGTAAACATTTTGAAACTTGAAAAAAAATGTCCATGTTGATTCATTCACTATCACCTTTTGGAACAGTGTGAGAACAGAAAGAGGATCAGTCTGAGCTCCGGGTAATTATTGATAATGTAAATGATGACACACGGAGATATGCGAGCTGTAACTGGTGCGCAGTGTGAGGCTGCTCAAATAGTGCAGGCAGTAAAAAAAAAAGCTAATAATATTGGTGGGGGTGGGGCTTAGAGACCCAGTCATCCTTCGGGTATCATTCTGAGACATGGGGTTGCCATGGAGACTGCGCTCATTGTAGTTCAACCAAGATGGCTCCTGCAGTCATGCAGCAGGCCAAAGAATGCAGCGTTGGTACCTTTACAACTGACACCTCAACCAACAGTTTCACCTCTGAATCTTCTTCTTCCTTCTTTGTAGGAAGGTGCGTGGCAATGTAACTTGTAAAATTTGCTTGTGGATTTCCAATTCTACCACCAAGAACAATAACAAGGACCTCATTAGGTCACATGAGTGCAGGCAGGCCTCTACCGGTGCCAACCTCTACCATCAGCTCCACGTAACTGTACTGCTTTTGATCACTATATGTTTGTCTGACTTATACAAGACAGTCGCTAAGCTGCAAATGCTTCATGGGGTCACTGCCTCCTGGCTGAGAGACGTTTCTTCTCTGGCTGTGGTATTGACCTTTGAGCTGTACTACTTTAACCTCGGGTTCACTGTAGATCAGAATTCAAATTCTTGCATTTGACAGTCAGTGATCAGCTGTAAACAGATAAACTGCTTTTGTCCCGCTGACCCATTTAAGCTCTAAACAATGACTGGATTGAGACCCTGAAAGCATCCCAGACAGGTTGGTGCTTTACAGCAACAGAAAAAAAAACCACACACAGTGACTAAATATGAAATAGGCATATTAATTTATTAATTTAATATTTGATTAGAGCGAAAATTTTAACAACCTGTCTTATGAAAATTAGTTTATTTAACGTTTACTCAAACTTAGTTTATTTACACTGAGAATACATAATCAAGACTGAAATGTTTACCAAATGTTCACATATTACTCCACTCTATGAGGATCGTCTCATGGGAATATTATGATGCACCCTAAAAAAAACTGATAAAAACATTCTGCAGCATGCGTCTGCATCATTCCTTTGTTTGGCCAGCGTGCTGCTGTTAAACCTGCACGCTCCTACTTTCCTTTACAAAGTTCTTCTGCCATCTAGTGGAAGCTCTCACCAACCACCTACAAACGACCTTCTCATTGCTTCACAACCTCAAAATCACTATTGTCATCGTTGTCTCAAACAGCACATCTATGGTTGCAAGAGCATTTTCACTGAACTCACTGTTTTGACCCATGTTTTAGTTTTGACGCGTACTTTTTGGTATTCCGAAATGTATTTTGTTGATTTCCTTCTGTGACAGTTGTCAAAGCTTATGTGACAGAATCAGAGCCTTTGTGCACCGCCTCCTTGCTGATTTGTAGTTTGCTCATATCCCCAAGACGTTTGAAAAAGTTGAAAAATAGTCCAGAGGATTCTGTTGTAATCCGGGAACTCTTGGGAGGAGGATTTTCACTATTTTGCTGCGTGTGGACATCTGTGGGTTCCACTGACGTACCCTCACCATTTTTCCCCACAAGCCCTTCATCTGGAACCGTTGCAGTAGGTTTCAGTAGGGAGTTTTGGCCTTGAGAGTAAACTTTTGATACATTACTAAAGTTAAACACCTGGTGTGAATGACTGGTTTCAGCGCCTTCCGTTTGCAGTGTGTCATGTTTGCCTGCTGCTGCGGATTTAGGGCTTTTAACCGGATGTTGAGCCCACAGGTCACCTTGGCCTTCTTCCGTTTTAGAGCCCTGTGATGGGAGAGTGTTGCGGCGGCCGAGGGTTTGTTTGGAGGAGGGTTGTGAACCGAAGAAAAATTCCAAATCCTCACTGGATGCATCTTCGGGACGCATCTGTGTCTCTTCATCAAAGGTACGCTGACGAGGCAGCGTGATACGGGGCGATTTCTGATTCTCCAGTTCTACAGATGACACACTGCTGCGACTGTTCTGAAAACGCAACACTTTTCTGGAAACTTCCCGCAACTTTTCAGCCTCCTCCTCGTTATTCTCCTGTAGTTCATCATCACTACCATCGTTGGTGGCTGTGACGGATCTGTCTGAGGAGCAAATGGTGGCCACTCTACTAACCGATGGTGTCAACTCTTCTTTTTTGGCAGCTCTTATCTTTTCCTCATTAGAAAAGACACGTTGGTCTTCTTTATTCTCAGTATTAGACTGGAGCTTCTTTTGCAAGCACTTCTCTGTAAGCGTCCCTGCAGAATTCCAGCCTTTTGTTCCAACCACCAAATCTGTAAAGAGGCCTCCTTTGCTCTGATTTGCAGGGAGATTTCCCTGAGCAGTGATTTCTGAAAGGCTCCCATTTTTGGGGCTGCCGCCTGTGGGGCTTCCATAAGACGACAGCGGCCTTCCACATCTTTTGCGATCTAGTCTCTTGGTAAGGAAGCTTTGCAGGACAGATTCTAAAGCAACCCCATGCATTTCCTTGTCCCGACTGGAGCAGGTTGCCGTCGACCTCCGTTTGGCAGCACATTGCAGCCTTTCCCTGTGCCTCCGCTGCATTTCTGTCACCTCTCGAGCTTTGTTTTCCTGCATAATAAACACACAAAAGTGAACAGTTACCAGACTAATGATTGTTTTGTTTGATTTTTTTTAAATGTTATTCTTAGCTGAACACCTACCTGCATTGCGCGCTTAAATTTCTTGCAAAATTCATTGAAAATAGAGCAACAATCATCTAGTTTAAATTTGTTTGGATCTTCACAGAAGTACTCTGCCACTGAATCACTGACTGCCTGCAGGTCTTCAAGATCAGCTTCCACTTCTGCCAAGCAGAGCTCTGCCTCCTAATTTAGAGGGGAGATAAAACTTAGAACTTTTATTTATTGCTAACATCCACACAGACCATGCTCACTGATAAAAGTCCTACTCACCTGTAAGAAGTCCTCCATTTGTGCTTTTAGGTCTTCTTGCTTCAGCGTGTCCCCTTTGGCCTCCCGTATCCGCTTCACCTGTCTTTCGTACTCTGCCTCAATGTCACCTTTATTTATTCTAAGGCATTTTTAGAAGCAAAAAAAATGATGCTGGGTTAATGCAAATAACAGAAACTATGACAAGGACCTTTTTATTTGGATTTTTTACCTCGATGCAGCTTCTATGTGGTTGAGCTCTTGAGGAAAGTCAAGAAGGGCCAAATCTGCCTTCTGAGATTGCTGTCATAAAATCCAAACACAGAAAATGGTTCATTAAAAAAATACCGTCAAGGATATTTTAGAGGTAGAAGAATAAAAGTGAAAAGACACTGTAACAGTAACAAAATACACAAACCATAACAACATAATGCATAAGATTCATTCCTGGTTTGTTTGCTTTGGTGTCTGCCAACTTCAACAAAGAAGCCATTCGGAAGCCGACTGCGCTGCCTGCGTACCCACCCTGTGATCAAACACTGTGAGTAAGCCTTGAAATTTTCAAACATGGACCATTTTGCATCCCATGAGTTGCATCCTCACCGCATTCATGTAATTTCCGGTTTTGAGTACCAGCCGAATGACTGAATGAAGATGGTCAGACTCCAAAAGTTCTAGCAAACAAAAACAATTGCAGAGGTGGGTTTCAGTGTTGAATCTGCTTTAAAAGAGAGTTTTATTACAGAATCTAGAAAGAAAAAATACCCCTTCCAGCAAATGTCAAAGTGCGGATGTGTCCTTTCATTTCACCCATGAGAGGGAAGAATTCCTCTTTCAGCACCAGGCTACGGAGACGTTCCTCATAACTGACGATGGTAAAAATGTTAAAAAGAAGAGAAAACTATAAACAGGTGTGATCGATATGGGGTTACAGTCTACAGACTCACTTTGAAATGTTGGCCAGCAGTAACATAAACAGATCTGCATCAGGAAGTCCAGAGCGGTCCCCCTTAAACTGGAGCAGCTCCTTCTCCTGCAATTATGGAACAGACAAACCAAATAAGAAGTGCAACATGTGCAAACAGGTGATGTCTTAAGATTTAAGGAGCTCTGGAGGAAGTGCTACAACAAAACAAAAGCTCTGACGAAAACCTCTCTTTCATCAGGCAGCAGCTTGCACAGCTCCCTCAGTTTTCCAGAGCCAAAACTGAGACCATTTCCTGATTGGATTTCTCCGACCATGTCTCGTACAGGCCTACGGATGCAAGTAAAGACACAGTCTGGGTTCGCATCTTTACTCATCAACACGGACTTTACAGTTAAATTCCAGTGAAATAGATATTTTAACATTTCTGATTGGATCGGTCTGTATCTGTGTTTGGCTAATTGCAGTGAGGTGTTAGTACAGTCAGGTAACCTGTTGGAGCAGTACATCAACGAGGATCAGACCTGTCTGAACATGCTAGCTGTGGAAGGTTTGCCGACGTGAGGCAGCCGGGCTTCAGGCTCTGAAATCTGAGTGCTGTGGAAAAACAATCACACCTTCCGAGTTCCACCTTCTGACTCACCTCTTGAATTGTTTCAGGAAAATTCCAATGTTCATGCTCCTCTTGGAGCCGAGGATGGAAACCTGGGATGAGAAACAGATTTGTATCGAAGATCGACACCTTTTATCCCGAGGGGCTGCAGGTACTCACCATCTCTCCTCCTGAGGCGGCAGGCAGGCCCCTCAGACTCTGACGCTTCAGGGTTTTTGCTTGTTGTTGGTCCTGCTTGTGACTGAACAGCTCCTCCATGTGATCCGTGTCCAGCTCATATTCTCCATCAGTTCTATCTGCTGTCCAGATGTTGTACTTTCCAACCACGCTGTGCTTGGGGAGGGTTTCCCAGTTAAAAATACGCATCCTGAAGGACTTCTGCAAACCTCTGCGGTTGAGGCCTGCAGAAGGAGGTGTAGAAGGTGAAGAAGGTGGTGGTGGTGAAGAAGAAGGTGGTGGTGGTGGTGGTGGTACAAGGGGTACAGCAGGCAGACCTTCTGATTCCATCTTTAAATAAGAGGCCCTCAGCAGACTGTGGCTCCGATCTTGGTTTCAATCACACATCCAAATGGGAATAAAAATTAGTAAAATTTTTAAAAAAAAAGCTTCAAGTGAAGCAAATGCGCCAGCTGGTCTGAATGAGTCCAGACTTTGGACAAAATCCTGTCAGGATGAGTGCCTGAAAAGAAACAGAGCAGGGTGGAGACAGTTTGAAGTCTGTCAGTGAGCAACAATGTTGACAAAAGACGGCATTTACTTTCTCATCCGCTCAACACAAACGTTCTAAAGTTTAAATGTCAACCTTAATATCTTCTAGTACGCTCGTCTTTTTTGTATGGCAAAAAAAATGGCAAAAAAAAAACCCATCCTAAAAAATAATTAAATAGATAAAGTGAAATTGACATTTGGAATAAGGTAGGTAAAAGTCTGAAAAGCAAAAGGTTTGATTTTGGATTTTCACAACTTATTTTGATTCGTTAACTAACTCGAAAAGAAGAAAGAAAACACACCTGAGTTTTTCATTCCTTCGCTCCATTATGTTACTTTTTTTCATTTTCTCTGTTCAGTCCCTCCGTTGGTCGGTGAGCACCCATGAAACCGAGTTACGAGCTGACGAACAGCGTCAGCGGCGAAGCGCTGAGAAGGGCGCGCCCAGGTGCGCCCACGCAGACGCGCGTCTGTGACGTCACGCAGCCGCATCCTATATTCAAAACGACGCTTATTCCGATGGTATAATTAATGTTATCCAATCCCCTGACATAAACCTCTTTATTGTACACGATTTTTTTTTTAAAACCAAGAACGTATATCCACAATATCTGTCACAGTCCGAAATTTTAGTGCGTGATGCTTTGTACTGATCTGTTAGTTATAGTATACAAGTATACACTTTAATTATAAAATTGTATAAATATCTAATTATTTTGCACTTCACTTGCATTTTGATTGTTTGCTACAGGAGGGATATATAATATCACAACAAGCACAATGATGTTTTAGCTATGTTCAGTTTTATTTACAAATTATTTTAATATTGATGGTGCACTTTTGGGGACTTTTAAAGAGAAACAAATGGCAACAGAAAGGTCAGCACTCATTATTGGATTCTGATGATGCAGCACCCTGGATTTTGCTCCATCTAGACACACTGTCCAAACAAATCAACCTGTATATTTTATGTTTCCCTCTTCTTTCCAGCTATCGAGGTGCTGTACAAACCAGAGTACGTACAGTAGATACGCATACCACCAGTGATCCACGCCACAGCAACCTCAGTTGCTTCCTTACATGATCAAAACACCAGATAATATTGATGAACTAAGTCATGGAATTAATGAGATATGTCAGACTGTATTTTCATTTACAGAAATAATAACAAACATACGAATTTTCTATGTACATAATCTGTGATACTGCATCACTGTGAAAGCGTGAATTAAAAGATCCAGCGGGCTTTATTGGTAATGCAAAACAAGACAACAGCTATCAGCTGACTAGAAATGATACAGGACGTATGTCAAGACCAAACAGATTGATAAATTATGCCTTAAAAAAAAAAAACACATAAATTCTCTCCTATACTCATCATAAAGTTGTATAAAGTGACCTGATAACAAGATAATTTAATTATCAGGGTCGCAGTGATTGTGATTATCAGATTTTAGGAATGTTGTCAGAAATATTCTCTCCTGTAAAACATTACCTGAGTGTTCATCAGGTACTCCACAGAATGATAAGAACTGTTTGCAATCATGATATATTCAATGAATACAACTAAATTTGAAAGGACTGATCATGCTGTTTTAGACTGTGGCTTTCCTTATTTCTCTGTTGTAATATATTGTGAAATATTAGAGGATATATAAGATATATTCTTTTGAACAATTAAAAATGCCTGTGCAAAACTGCTATGAGGCATCTCCAGGATGTGAACATAAATAATAGCTATGCAAATGATTGTGCTTCCAAAAGCAAAAGAAAGATAAAAGCACATTTTGTGCTTTTAAAACTGAAAGTGGTGTGTGCTATTTGTGGAATCGCCAATACATGAAAAACATTACGCTGAAAAACATTACAAAAGGGATTTTTCACGGTTTTCTTTATCGCTGGAAGTTGCTGCCTCTACAACACACTCTTTAATTCAATGGATTCTAGTCCAATACAGCAATAACAGCAATGGCCTGGCCAAAGTGCTGAGCCCGGAGCAATCTTTACTGCTCCTCCAGCCAGGACGGCTTCTGCGATCCCGGAGGCTTTAACTTCACGTTGAACTGTAATAGAGTTTGTTCCAGCTGCTGCTGGTTTCCAGCAAAATACGCTGAGATGGCATTATGGAAGAGAAGCAGCTGCTTGTGCATCACCTTCACCTGGGAGGAAGAACAAGAGGCGCGTTACAGAAGAGCACAGTCGACGGAGACCTAAACGGACTTTAAATCTGCACACAAAAGAGTTAGAAACAGCAGACAGAATGAGCAAAGAGGTCGGTGAAAAACAGATCAAATGAAAACTAAAAACCTTGTTTTCCTCCAGGAATTTTAGTTTAATTGTGACATCGCTACGCAGCCTTTCGTATTTGTCTCGATGGATCTGATAGTCATGCTGAGCCATCTCGATGCGGACCATGGCAGCTGCATCTCTGGGGCCCAGACTCAGCTCTTCCAGGTCGGACCGATAGGCGTCAAATTCAAGCCTGCACGCAAACACAAACGCTCAAGTTTGTCACATGCCCCCACTACCACCTAATCGAGATTCAAACGGGGTTCCGAACCTGGCGTTTTCATACAGCCTGATGGTCATCAGCGTGTCCTCCATGGTTTTGTTGACCAGCGTGTCGACACTGGAGACGAAGAAGCTGATGGCGCCCAGCAGGGCTTCGCCGTTCTTACACAGCAGCTTCTGTGTTTCTGCGTTATACCCAAACTCGTCCTGCAAGGCGAGACTAAAGTTTTACCTGCTGGATTTATTTGAACGCCACGTCAAACTGGAGTCTTCCTCACCTGTAACTCTGGAGACTTCTGGCTCAGGTCGGTGAAGGTGTCTCCTAGAGCCTGCTGTGTCTGCACCATACTTTGGAAATGGCTGATGAGCGCAGTGGCCAGTCTTAAAATGTTTTCATACTTGCTTTTAGTGTCTTTTAACAACTCGATCTGAGCCTCCAGTTCCAGGTCTACGGTCCGTGAGCCTCGTCCAAACCTCTCCGAGAACATCTGCTTTGTGCACTGTGAAGAAGACGTAACGTAAAGACAAAAAAAAAAAAAGAACGCTGCAACATCAACTTTTTTTTTAAAGTGTTCTACAATGCCAATTCAAGCTAACTAAACTGAAAAGAAACCTTTCCAAAGCGGCTTAATTCAGTGTCTTATAAACAAAGATGAAAATCTAACAGACTCGAGGGTGCAGAAAACCTTGTAGGTGTTTATGCCCCATTTCTTCACACTGTCCAGTTTCTCCACTGCCACGCCACGTGAAACTTCTTCTGCTGGACTGGGAGTGCTATGATTCGATGATCCTATAAAAAAAGAGTGGAAAAAAAAATCACACAATCACATTTAGGTAGCTTATTCCACATTCAGTGATATTCTACACAGAAATGTCTTGGCTAATGGCAATGAGTGAGGATTTTGTGAAAAGGAAGATGGGAATGGCGATACCTGGATGCTGATCTCTGCGTTGGCTGGGCTGACTTATGGAAGACTGGATATTAGGCATGCTAGCACCCCTGGATTTCATGCGAATGTCTGGAATGAGCATGATGTGGTGTGACCATGAGGATGTAATGAGTGAATTCATGCATCAACAGAGCTGAAAGACTGAAAGAGGAAGGTTAGTCGAAGTATAGGAGTAAACTCAGAGTTAAAAATTGGATTTATAAAAACCCACCATGCAAGTATCTCATGCAAAAAAAAGCACTTTTAGACAGGATGAAAAATAATTCTCAAGCAATGACAAACCATCGAGACTGGATATTACAGTATAAAGAGGAAGAGCACATAAAAAAGCACCCTGTCAACATCATGTCACTATATTCCTAATTCTGGTAGGTGCTCAAAAATAACATCTGGTTTGAAGAAGTAAAAGCAGGCTGCATACATCTTGGTCAAGCAACACCGAAACATCTTGTTAGGGGCCATAACATACCAAGATATCAAGATTAACCTAAACAAAAACGTCAGAATACAGAGCCACCTGGTCCTGACGCAGGGGCTCGTCGTCTGTCGAGATAGTCAGGGTTGAAGCAAATTCCAGGCCCTGTGGGATACGAATGTTCGACATATGAACCATAAGCCCGACAGTCAGCAGCTTTCTTCTGACATTTCAGACAACACAGCAGAAAAGCTCTCGAAGTGACAGTATGGGAGCTTTTCATGGTTTGAAAAGGGCATTTCTGTAAATACTGGCCTTTCCAGAGGCTTAAAGGCTGGAACACCGATTTAATCTCTGGCAGTGAATATGGTAAAATGCTGATGACATTGGACAGATGTGTTTGTGCGACTGAGACCCACCAAAGTAAGTGCAGTGTCGATCATCTACCGCAAAAAGTCAACTCGTCTGAAATAGTGTAGATCACTATAGAATAATAGACTTAAATCAATTATCTGCGTTGTAGACAAAAGGGGACCAAGCCCAAACCTGTGAAGCATGGAGCCTAACGCTTGGAGCAGTACCTTTAATGGTGCTGGTGGGAATGATGCCCCCTGCAGGTCCTCCATAACCTCCAGAGACGATGCTGGTTTCATTCAGGTTGGGTCCAGACACCATCACCTGCTGTAAGTCCTGATAAATGACCAAATAGATACATCTGATCAAAATGTGTCGCTGGCAATCGGTTTTTTCTATTTATTATGTAAGAAACTCGCAGTGAAACGCATTAAATAACTATAATGTGGAACAGAATTCCAGCAAAATCAGCATATATCTCTCTGCATAAAATTGTGACTTTCTCTCGTTAGGAGTGTTTAAAGAGTGTTGTACGTTTTGTACTTATCACAGAATGAGTCTATCATCAAAATATTGTCAAACAGAAGGTTTAAAAGCGTGGAAAACATGTGGGGTACTTCCCACAGCAGTAGGCCTGTACATAATTAACAGCTGTTAGACTCATCTAAAGTTGTGATGTCACTTAAAAATGACATGACACACTTCTACACTAAAGATACAACCATCTCAGTGAGAAAAGAGACCACTGACCTGCTCCAGGCTGTCATCTTCTGGAGTGCCTGTGTCTCCATTGCTGTTAATAGGGATCTCCATGGTGGCAGCCTTACTCATGATGCTGTCTGCCATAATGCAGTAGGTAAAGTGCCAACCACTGAAACAAAGAATTGCATCATAACTGTAGTTATGTAGTTTGTAGAAAACAGAAAGATATTAACCGCTAAAGCTCGCATCGAAACAAAAAGAGCTAATTGCTTACGGTGATGCTAGCGTGGCTGGCTAATGTTCAGTGGTGCTGATGTGGCTTGCTAGAGGGTTACCGCTAAACCTAGCTTCCTCTTTCACGTAGCAACCTGAGACAGCGAGTAAGACCAAGCGTTCCGGGCTTGAAATGTAACGTCCAACGAGAAAAAAATAACCGTTGTCTTTATTGATCATCCAACGCTACATCCATTATTGTGTTTCTTGTAACGATCAGCTAAATCGTTTGCTTCCATAACGTACTGAAAATCCCTGCATCCTGCAAGCTCATATATTTAGAACTACCATTTCGAAATAAAAGCTTTCACGAGTTATAAACAATCTTGCAAATCATATGGTCAGGCTTTAAGATCAAGTTTACCTTAAAGTTAAAAAACTTGTGCTTTTTATAAAATGTTGTTTCATAAACGAGCAACGTAGAGCATATGCTGAAAGTAGATACTCTTATTCTGAAAAAAAGAACAGAACGCCAGTCCCCGCCCCTCCCTCTCTCCATTTTCCTTGGCGTGTACTGCTGACGTAGCCTTATCCCGAGGCTGCAGTACCAGCGGCGTCCTGAAGATGTCACTAATGACTCATTGACTCGGGAACGATGAGCTCTTCTGCTCCTGGAAGCTTCTCAAGACGCAGCATCTGTGCTGAGGCGCAGACTCCTAAGTTGTCAGATCCATAAATCATTAGTAGAATGGTTCCTGCCTCCAGGATGCTACGCTGATTGCAATATCTATTGAAATCAACTGTTTAAATACAGTAGTTTATTTTGAGATGTGAAAAGCCTGGAGATAGAACTTCCCCCTAATGTAAAACCAAATGGACTTCTAATTATTTGCCTCATTTGTTTCAATCAGAGATGCAGAGGAACTGCATATGGTTTCCAAATGTAGATTTAACTTTTTAAATATTTGTTTATTTCTTTTTTACCTTAGAGCAGAGAAATCTAAAATTCTATATATTCACCAATATTTGTGAATTCTGACATTGCTTCATTTTTATTTTCTGTCAACATTGTTATTTTCCTCACACACAGCCAAATTTTGATTTCTTTCTCTATGCAGATCTTCATGGAATACTCTTTGGAAGACTGCCCAAAAGTTAGTTTGGCTTTTTTTTCCACTGGAACAGCTGAACTGCCTCTTATCCTATGGGATGGCAGCAAGTCCTTCAAAACAGGTACAGGTATGTTTGCTTTTAGCATGTTTTGAAGACACTTTAAACAAGTCTTAAGATACGGTCACATTAGTCGTCCATGCAAGGCAATGGCACTGCGTACAGCTCTGGAAAAGTACGTAAAGTCCACAGGCATGAATAAATATTATAAGGATTTATGAGTAAATGTAAACAAAACATGTAACTGAAGAGGCCTGCAGTCTGGAATAGCGTGAAAAAACTCAACATCATAATGTGTATCTTTTATAAATGCATATCAATTTAAATCATACAAAAAAATCAGTTTGAACAGAAACGGAATTCTCTAGTTTGTGTAGCTTGACTTAAAACGCACCTTACTCCAGTTACTGGAGTAACAGACTTGTTGTCAGGTGACTTTTGGCCTCCTTGTGTCAACTATATGTGACAAATAGCGAAAGAAAAAAGATGATATTTTGAACAGACTTGACCTAATAACTAATTTCTGCTTAAAATACGGGCATTTCCACTCTTTTTAAGCTTTTTTATGTTAATGTAATGAACATGACAAATGTAGCATTAATGGGGAGAAGGGAATGATTTATTGTTGGTCAAGGTTTCACTTTTTTGCAATTTAGGGCACTGACTTTTTCCACAAGAGAGTGCAAATTTAGTGTCACCTATAAATTTAGAACAAGCCCAAATTAAAATTTAAAGCTTTCAGGTGGGGTCTCCTCTGAAACCGCAGTGCATGTCACACTGCCAGCATGTGAGGGGACCGTGCGGCCCCTCCCCCTGTCATTTTAGAGCGTCAGTCGCTCTGT
>CAAE01015002.1:2301479-2317841 GCA_000180735.1 Tetraodon nigroviridis
CATCATTCAAATCCTCAGCTCTGCCTCCTCGCTGTGCTCCAATTGTGCTCAGTTGTGCTGATCAGTGATGCAGAAGGACCCTGCGAGACACTGAAAGGCGTGACTGCAGGAGAGCGAGCTGCTAGAGGTGAGAGAGAGGGGGAAAAGCTGGGAGACATAGCAACTGAAGAGATGGATCCATCTGAACTGAGGGGAGATCTTCGAAAAGAACCCAAGTGGGGGAACGTCCTGCCCGCAGCGGGCTTTGGAGGCACAGTTTTTGCCCCTGGATGAGCCACAGATGTTATGAGAGGTGGCGGGTCAATTCTAGACTCAGGCTTTGGTTTGTGATGGAATGACCTGCGAGGATGAGGAGGAGCTGTTTCGTCCTTTAAACGTGCTATTTCAGTAAAAACATTAGCTAGGGGCTGGAACTGGGGACACCAGTTTAGCAGATAGTCCCAGTTGTAGCTTCCTCTCAGCTCCTCATCACTGGCCACGATGGCTGTCAATGAACCATCCACACTCGGCTTCCCATCCTGTGGGAAAGCGTAATCTTTTGGGTGGGTTATGCTAAGTCCGCGTCCCACACCCACATACCCGCCTCCCTCATCCCTGTAGACCGGGACCTGGCCAGCTAATAATGTACTATTAAGGCTGCCCATTTTTTTCCCTCTGAACCAGTCTATGGAAGGCTCGCAGGACACGTCGGACAGCTGATCTGCATCCTGCTGGATTCCAGAGTCTGGTCCTCGAGCTGAGATGCGCTCCTGCATGGAAGAAGAAATGCTCGACACTCGAGGGTGTTCATTAATCATTCTGATCTCGTCGTCTTCCGCTGCCTCTGCTGATCCACGCCCACTGGAGTGAGAGGGATCCAGTGATCCTCCACGGGTATACGGACCCCCGTTGTTGCTCCGATCAGCTGCATATCCAGGAAGGGTCTGGTGGTAAATCATCTCATTAGCTGCTATTTTTGATTCCTCAAGCTTGTGCAGCATCGTGTCGGATACTGGTGTTTGTCTGTGTTTTTGCTGTTTCTTCTTGTGCCGTCTTAATCTTACAAAAAATAGTGCCACTGCTATTGTGATAAGGATGGCGATGGTTCCGAGTGAAACTGCAACCACGCTAATGAGCAGCGTGTTCATGTCGGTGGTGAGACCAAAGGATGTGTGGGTGACATCTACGATGACTTTGGCCACAGCTATGCGAGATGTCTCTAGAGGGCTGTGAGCAGTGACGTCCAATGCAATGAGACGGAGTTCTCTTTTAGAACGACTCACGGGTGTACTGTGGCTGTCCATTCTTAAGGAAATTGCTCCTGATGATCTGTTGACTTCAAAATAAGGTGAAGCGTGTACTAAAGAGTAGAGGACGATACCATCCACTCCTCCATCCTCATCCTGTGCTTGTACTTTGCCAATTATCTGACCCTTCTTTGCTCCTTCAGGCACTTTGAAAGAAAAGTCAGAGGAGGTGAAAACTGGATCGTATTCATCCTCCCCTGTTACATAAACCTGTACTGTTACAGTCGCAGAATAGTTTCCAGCGTCCATGGCAACAGCTACAAAAGAAAAGGAGTCGACTTTCTCGAAATCAAAACTACAGCGAGTCCGAACCTCACCTGAAGTTTGGTTAATGGAGAAAGTCTCTTTGCCACCGCTGGATTTATCTAGCATGTAGTAATTTAGCTTTCCAAAAACACCTTTGTCGTGGTCAACTGCGTGAAGTACAGTCACTAAGGCATTCTGGGGTTTATTCTCCCTGATGCTTGCGGTTAACAGTTTAAGGGGGAAAAAAGGCCGGTTATCGTTGATGTCCTTGACTTCGATATTGACGGGAGCCAACGCATACTGACCTTGACCGTCAGTAGCCTGGACTATAATCACATGAGACGACCGGCTTTCGCTGGCCAGAGCTCGCTGAAGCCTCAAGGCTCCGGTCCACCGGTCTACATGAAACATCTCTGTTTCGTCCCCTGAGCAGATGGAATACTGAACCTCTCCATTGGGAGCAGAGTCTGGATCTGTGGCAGACAGATGCAAGATCTCCGTTCCCACTACCACACCCTCACTCAACACTACACTGTACTCTGCCCGGTTGAAAGCTGGAGGGTTGTCATTGGTGTCCAGGACGCTGATGAGGATAAGCACACTGGACTACGCTGGGGAATTCCACGGTCCGACACCACAACAGTCAAGTTATAACTTGGCACTGCTTCAAAGTCCAGCTCTTCCACCAGAACCAGGCTCCCGACTGTCTGGAAACCATGGCCCTCCAAGAAGCGCACACTGCTCTCAATCTGGAAGGTATTGCCTGAATTGCCACTGGCAATAGCAAAATCAAAACCACAGTTATCGCGGGTTACATCTCCGTCCACAGCTTCTAGGGTCAAAATAGTCGAACCAGGAATGTCATTTTCCGACACAACTGGCTCTGTATTCCGACTGGTGAAAGATGGGGGCGTTGTCGTTGACATCTGTCACGTGCACGTGGACGGTGGCGATGGTTGAAAGGGATGGAGCACCCTGGTCCCGGGCCTCAACAACCACGAGGATGGAGGGATTCTCAGCATCAAATGTGGTTTTCTGATTGGTAAACAAGGTACCTGTGTGGATAAAAAAAAGGACACAGTAAATATACAGATACCTAATGTTCACATTACAGAATTTTCTAATCGACAGGACGTTACCGTTGCTTGGGTCGATGTAAAAGATGCCTTTAGTAGAGGACATCACTCTGTAGATAATTTTTCCGTTGTCTCCGGAGTCACGGTCTGTGGCTGTGACTGTGACGACAGCACTGCCTGCTGGCAGGTGCTCTGCTACGGTCACCTAGAGAGCGGCACACAGATATGGCCATGTGCTATGAAAATAACATGCTCACAAGGCAAGAATGTAAAATCATCCCTACCTGGTACATGTCCTGAGTGAAGGTGGGTGCATTATCATTCACGTCATCCACCAGCACCGTGAGGTTTGCCTCGCTGTGATGTTTAGAGTCAGATGTGCTCACAGTCACTGTGTACCAGGTCCGTTCTTCATAGTCCAGAGGTCCAGTCAGAGACACTCCTCCTCCATAACGATGGATCCCAAACATATCTTGGCTATTTACATCCAAGTTTAACGTGTAGAAGAGTGCTGGGCCTGAGTCCACGTCATTTCCTGTCACCCGGGTGATAACTGTGCCTATCAGAGTATCTGTATGTGTAGAATAGTAAACATGCATTTTTACAAAGAATTAGCCATTGTTGGGCTGCATTGGTCAAATATACCTAAAAATATGCGAAAGAAAAAAAAAAAACTGTTTTCTTTTACTCTCCAGTCCCTCTGAGGGTAAAGCTGACTTACTCTCTGGCACATGAATCTCTTGAGGCAGAGGAATCATGGGACTGTTGTCATTGAGGTCAGTGATGATCACAGTGAGGGTAGCAGAGCCAGCCAGACGTGGAGTTCCCCTGTCTGTTGCTGTGACAACAAGTCTGAGGGCAAACATAATGTATATGTGTGTAGACTTAAATATATGTAAGTATGTATGTGTCTATATACACACACACACACACACACACACACACAAATGTCTGCATCTTTACTCCCATGCAATAGAACCTAGACTGGGTGAATTAGATGACTCACTTCGTTTCTGTCCAGATCTCTCTGTCCATTATGGCAGCAGTGGTGATGCTGCCAGTCAGTGGGTCAATCTTAAACAAGCCACTCCTGGAAGATGACCTGAGAGAATAGATCACCTGACCATTTTGTCCTTGATCCAGATCAACTGCGGCAACCTGCAGCAAATATGTGACAACGCACAGTTTAATAATTGGGAAATAAAAAGTAAAGCTGGAAAAAAAAAACATCTTTATGGTACAGATTACAGTGTAAATTTGGGACCCACAAAATGACTAAAATGTCTTACACCAGGGTTTAGTATTACATTTATATTACAGGTTAATGAATTTTTACTCTTAAGTGTGCCTGGGGGTGGCTACTTACCTGGATAATGGGAAAATCGTAACCCTGCGCTTCTCTAATGTAGGCTACATAATTCTGGAGCTGAAAGCGTGGCAAATTGTCATTAACATCCTGCAGGATTATGTTAACAGCCATGTATGAGCTGGAGGATGCTGATTCGGCTTTGACCACAAGGCGGAGTTTCGGAGTCTCCTCAAAGTCCAGCCCTTCAGATTTCTGAACCCATATTTCACCTAAATGACAAAAATTTAATTGAAAAAAAAAAGAAGGTGAAAATAAGTCTTGAAAACATTATTTTGGAGTGCCTTCTGCAATCTCTATGCACTTACCAGTAATGGTATTTATTCCAAATGATTGCATTCTATTTCCATTGAAAATACTGTAAGTGATTCCGATTTGAGAGCCGTCAGGGTACCGGGCTTGTGTCTGTGTTATGACTGTGCCTATAAAATCAAAATTGGAAATTGTCTATACGCATTTGCAGATTTCATGGTGCAAATCTTAAACATCCTCAAACCTTTCAAAGCATTCTCCTGCAGAGTGACATCTCGTGTTGTCCTGGAGAAGCGGATCCCTCTGTAGATCTGTTCCCGAAGGTAAATGATGACGACCCCCAGGGAGGACTGAGCTGGATTACCTTGGTCCATTGCCTGAACTATTAAAGTCCTCTGGCTTTGGGACAGGCTCTGCAGCTTTTCTGTAGCCTGGATATCTCCTGTCAGAGAGTTGATAGTAAAACCCTTCACAGGGTTTGCAAAACGATAAAACACGGAGCCATTGGCCCCAAAGTCTTTGTCCTCTGCTCTCATGGTGGCCAGCACTCGGCGACTGGACACGCTGCCGATGGAGACATTCACAATGAGTGGGTCTTGAATGAAGAAGGGAGCGTTGTCATTCACATCCTGGACAGAGATTGTCACCTCCGCAGTAGAGTTACGAGGGTTTAAAGGGGAAGAGTCCGTGGCACACACCTTGAAGGTGTAAGAGGCAATTTTCTCTCTGTCTAGGGGTGCAGCTGTAATAATGCTGCCTGTGTCCTGGTCAATGATGAACGAGCTGTGTGAACTACTGCTCAGAAAGTAGAGAACACGGCTGTTGGGGCCTTGGTCCAGATCTGTTGCTTTCACATCGAGGACGTGCGAGCCAATAGGAATATCCTCAGGAATGTCTGCGGTGTAGGCGCTACTCTCGAACTGTGGGCTGTGATCGTTGATGTCCAGAACGCTCACCTCCACCGTTGCAGTACTGCTAAGGGGAGGGTGGCCCTGGTCCTGCGCTGTAACCGTTAGCATATATCTAGCTCTCACCTCCCTATCTAGAGGTCTTGAAGTGGACAACACCCCTGACAGTTTGTCCAGGTGGAAATCTCCAGATGAATCTCCAACTGCAAGGAGAAAAACAGTAAGCTCCAAATGTCACGTTGGTAATATGGCGACTGTCAAAGCAAAATTCAGTGAGAAAGTAATTTCTAAAAAAAGAAATCACCTGTAATTTTGTAGTTAATAATCCCACTCTTTCCTGAATCTTGGTCATTGGCCCTCAGGGTAAACAGAGGCATCGCCTCCAGGTTTTCTGGAACCTCGATGCTGTAATAGAGACGTCCAAAGTAGGGGGTGTTGTCATTTTCATCAAGCACCCTGATTCTCACTGTGGCTTTGGCGTAATTAGGTGGGAGTCCGCCGTCCTTGGCATAAACTGTGAAAAACAAACAAGAAAAATAAGTAACACTACTTGAAGCCCTTTTTTGTGACGCTTTAGAACCTTACCAGTTACAGTGTAATACTCGCGGAGCTCCCGATCCAGTGCCTTTGTGGTTGTTATTACACCCGTAACTGGGTTTATGTTGAAATCCTCCTCTGAGATGCCACTATATGTCACCTGGCCATTGGGTCCTAACAAACAACAGACAGAATAATTATTTACCTTTTTTTCATTCACAGACCGAATGATGTTTATTTGATGACAACATTTCAGCAAAGGGCAGAATAAAATTTGCAAGCATAAGCATAAGCAGAAAACCCCTAATGCTGATTGCATGATATTAGAATAGACCTTGGCAAGCTTTACTGATTGTTTTTGGAAGAAAAGTTTGTAATCCTTCTGTTTTATGTGCTTCTGACTAAGCCAGGGGGAATGCAAACTTTCTGTACACCATCCCTTCCAACTGCATTCAATTAAAACCAACTGTTAATGTAATCTAAAAACACCCGGCACACGAAGGCTGAAAAACATCACATGGCGATGTTAAAACAGAATAATTTCCATTACATCTCTGGCCACATGGATACACTCACACACACAAACACAACCTCACCTAGGTCCAAATCAGAGGCAGACACTGTTAGCACACTAGTTCCTGAAGGCTGGTTCTCAGAAACCTGGGCTTCATACTGGGTCTCCTCAAACCAGGGCACCTCATCATTCACATCAATCACATGGACACACAGCAGCTGGGCGGATGACTGCTGGGGCATCCCATGATCCTCAGCGGTTATTGTTAGGTTAAAGATGTCCTGCTCCTCACGGTCAAGAGGTTTTAAAATAGACAGAGAGCCTGTTGAAGAAAGGAGTCAGAGTGTCAGAGTGTGATAAGGGACGTTTTTCTGTGCTTTATTACATCCTTTTTCATTGAGGCAATAACACGCAATTGCAGTATAAAATGCCACTTTCCGTTGTGCAAGTTGAGGAATGTATTTAAAGTAAGTGTGAACTTGAAGTGTGAGACACAAATGAAAGCCAATCTCCTCCACAACAGTGTTACCTACCCGAGAGCTTCCACCACCAGCGTTGAACAGACCTACAATCTGGCCACAGTTTACAAGTTTCTGGGGTTTTTTTTTTTCATTCTTTCTTTTTTCCATTGGAAAATGCAGCAGCCGTTATGAAAGAAGCAGTAAACACGGTCTATGCATGCAAGGGTCAGACCTGCCGTGCTTTGCAGAAATTATGGGACAACACTGCCTTTTCATTATCAAACCCTTAAACAGGAGAGCATGCAGCGATGCAATTTCAATTTCACTGCTATAAAATGAGTAGTAAGAGAGTCCGAAACCAGTTTTAACTTTAACATTTAGTTTTAGCATGTTTTTCTCTTTTTTATCTTGTTAGGATTGGGAAGATTTGTCCCTAAGACTATAATCTTGCAGGAATTACATGCTTGATTATATTTCAGCTAATTTAACTTGACTGTGATCCCTCTGTATCCTTGGTCACTGATAATATGTGAGTAGAAAAAAAAGCAACTGGGAAAAGGGGAAGATTTGAATACTTTTAATTCCAGAATTGTAAGGACGTAAAACATTTGTGGTCAGTGACCCAGATTGATTTGTTTTACTGCCTTTGGTCCCAAATGACCTCGGTTTGGACAGAGCTACCTCCAGTGTGGTAACAGTGATGCCAGAGTAATGAAATAGATTGTGCAGAGAAGGTCATAGGTCAACCACTGCCAACATTGCTACAGGAGCAAACCAGGTGTGTGGAGGATTAACTCTGCCATCATTCTAACACATAACCACTAGGCATGAAAGACGTCAAGGTGAGCGCACACTCTGCTTTAAAGCAGAAGTGACGTGCGTGACAGACCCTGAACGTTTCCATCCCTGAGCTGCTGCAGAGGGCCTTCGGTTAGGAGACTTAAAGGGGAAGGCGGAGTCAACTTTGACACGTGTCTTACACACCACAACAAAGCTCACAGGATGAAACGACCCGAGGTCAGCGCCGACTAAGTGACGGTCTCGCGCAAGCGCAAATGCCTGTGTGAGTTCTCCTTCGCGCACGAACACACTTGTGCGTACACACACACATGTAACTGATCCCGGCTAATGGTTCCCAGAAGCCCAGGCAGGAGGTTCTTTGGTCTTTCATGGGAAGAGTTCCACAATAACAGATGATGGGTTTTGTGTATGTTTGGTGTGTGTATGTGCGTGCGTGCGTGTGTGCATGTGCCTGTGGGGTTTTTGTGTTTTTTTGTTTTTTTGTTTTTTGTTTTTTTTTTCTGGCACACTGCTCTGACTGTCTAGCCTGCAACTAGGAGACATAAGTCATGAAAGGTGAAGCAAGCGTCTTGTTGTGCTTAGACATAAGCAGCGTTTCAGGGTACAGGACTTGTAGGAAGGAGTCTGGAATGCAGAATCCTGCAATCATTCTAATATAGAAAACTAATAGCACACACAGTGTTCTGAAAATATAAATATAGAATGAAAATCAATTACAAACATGTATTACATATGCAAGACCAAAAACTCAAAACAATATGTTGGACTCACCAGTGTTAGGATTGAGGCTGAATTTTCCCCCAGTGTTTCCTGATTGGATCCTGTACGTCACTCTGCCATTTTCCCCTTCATCTGCATCAGTAGCCTTGACATACAGGGCCACAAAGCCCACAGGCTGGTCCTCCATGACACTAACACTGGCAGGTGAGCGGAAAACTGGGGGATTGTCGTTCTCATCGGTTATATACACCCTTGCTGTGACAGAGCTCCAACGCCTTAGACTTGCATCATGGGCCGAGTCTGTTGCCTTCACAACTAGTATTAGGCTGGGAGTGACCTCGTGATCCAGCTTCTGAGCAATAGAGAGAACTCCAGTGGAAGAGTCCAGGGATAATAGTCCATGTGCGCTTGGCCACTGGTGAAGAATCGAGTAACTTAACTCACTGTTGGCCTCACTGCCATCTTTGTCTGTGGCCTGAAACGTATACACAGACGAGCCAGACTCCATGCTCTCAGGTATGACGACAGTGATGGGATCCTCGGGGAACTGAGGGGCATGGTCATTGCTGTCCTCTACCTCAATGTTCAGGTGAACCAACGTGCTGCTCGGCATGACTTGGGAGAGGTCATCTACCTCAATCTGCAGGCTGTAGCGGCTGTACTGTTCATAATCGAGAGGGCGAGCCAGGAGTACGTCCCCCGTCAGACGGTCAACAACAAAGGTTCCATCTCTGTCTGTACCACCTATCACTGTGTAGGTCACTTCCCCTTCCTTAGAGGTTCCCCCCTGGTGACGGACTGAGCCGATTATTGACCCAGGGGCAGTCTGCTCCACCGAATTGAAAGTTACCAGATGGGAATCATAAGAAGGTCTGTTCATGCTGAGAACCTGCAATGAAAAAGCAACAGCATATTTAAAAATAAAGAGCGCCACACGTTACACATTGTTTATACAGCAAAAAAAAAAAAAAAAAAAAAAAACCTTTCAAGTATCGCGTTAATAAATGTTTTATTTGTTTAAAGAGAAAAACACCACAGCTCCCAGATTAAGCAGGCAACAGTGGTAAAATAACGAAAGTTTATTTCTTTCCTTCAAATCTAATGGAAAATATGTGCTCTGAAAATAAATTGGTCCAGTCCCATCATCAGCTTGTAGAAAGCAAATTACATCAATAACTTATTTAATTACTAAATAACCTTTAACACTATGTTTTTACATGTGTGTCCATCTCTGCCATTTATGTCAACAAAGTCTACTGTATTAAAAAAAGTGTTGAAGTCATTGAGTATGACCTTGATCAGAGCCGTCTACAGCTGGCCCCCATCACCAGGCAGCTGGGAGTGTTTGATTCAGACCCACTTTTCCATTTGCAATAGAAATTTCCCATTTGAAAACTCACAGGGGAAGAAAAGGGAGGGGATGGGAGGGAAGCTTGTCAGAAGTGAGGCTGATATGTCTGCAGTTAGTCTGAGAGGCCCAGAGACATGAATCCTCTCAGCGCTGAGCCTATTCTTTGGTATTAAATAGGTGAGCGGTGAGGGTGTTTGTGCTGGATGACTTCCAGTGAAACCCTGACCTGAATGGTGAGGGAGCAGGAGGTGCTGCGTGGAGGTTGTCCTCTGTCAGTCGCTGTCACCATCAGTGAGTACTCAGCACGTTCTGAGTGGCTGAGAGCTGAAGATGAATGCAGCTCCCCAGAGTTCGGGTTCAGAGAGAAGCGGTCGGCTCTGGGACCTTCAGAAAAGGAAAACACGCACTCAATATTTTGTTAACCAAATGAAATCATGTATAGAGTTATCATAAATTCATGTGGGAATCTTGGACATCTGAAAAATTTCCTGGGTGTAATATACCTATCAAACTATAGAATACAGTGCCATTTTCTCCTTCATCTGGGTCCTTGGCCTGCAGTGTGCCCACTAAAACCCCAGAAGACTGACTTTCTGTCACCTATACAGGAAACAATAACACAGGTAAACAAAAATAGCAGTGACATTTAATTTTGCTGCCTATGTGTCTGGTTTAGGAAGTTACCTGCAAAATAAGCTTTTTCCCAGACGGGCTGTGTGTAAACGCCGGGTCATTGTCATTGTCGTCAAGGACAGTGATAAAGGCAGTGCCCGTGGCGCTCCGAGGTGGAGAACCTCCATCTTGAACCAACACTACTAGTTGGTAACTTGACTGCTGCTCTCTGTCCAGAACAGTCTTTGTACTCATTTCACCTGGAGAGGCAAATAGAAAGAGATATAATTCTCCTAACAGATGAGTTACAAAAGCTGATTATTTGACTGACAGAGTTGATTTTTGCAATGATTTATCAACTTTAAATAACAAAATTTGTGCTTAAACTAACATGAACATTTAATCAAAAGTTAAATTATCTAGAAATTATTAGAATTACAATGGCTGGGTAAGAATGTAGTTGTATTAACCTGTGTGGGGGTTTATCTGGAAATGGCGGTCAGGGTGCAGAAGGCGGTAACTAAGCCGACCGTTGGGACCAGCGTCTCGATCTGCAGCAGACACATGACCAAAACCGGTTCCTGCAGGCAAGTTTTCTTTGACAGCCATAAAGACTCTGTCCTGCGTGAATCGCGGAGAGTTGTCATTCTCATCAGTCAGTGATACCCGCACTGTGGCACTGCCCGTCTTCTTTAACTGCCCGTGACCTTGGGTGGCCAGTACAGTTAGGAGGTACATATCTTTGACTTCTCTGTCCAGAGTGCTCTTCACAAACAGCCAGCCACTGTCTGAAGCAATACCAAAGGCTGCAGAATCTCCATCTGGACGGAGATGGTAGGAAAGGGGACTTGAGTAGCCCGAGCCAGGTGTTTCTCTGTTCAGAGCCCTGACCTGGAGGAAACGTTTGTTTATCGGCGTCCCTTCTTTTAACTCAACTCGGTAGGAAAGAGTATCGAACACAGGTCCATGATCGTTTTCTGCTTGGACATGAACCACTAGTACAAAGGTAGCACTGAGCTGGGGTACTCCACTGTCTTTAGCAATCACCTGGAGGTCATAACGAGGAGTACTTTCATAGCGGAGGCTTCCGACCAACCTGATCTCTCCACTGCTGCGATCTATGCTAAAGCTTCTCTGGGTTCCACTGGGAGAATAGAGATCGAATGAGAGCTGGCCATTAGCTCCAGAGTCTTGATCCTCAGCTTGGACCCTGTACACCACAGTTCCCATTTCTGTAGGCTCTGGAAGCAATAGTGACTCATAGGACGAAGGTGAAAATACAGGTGGATTATCATTGATGTCCGTGATGCTTATGTGGACACGAGTCTGGCCAAAGGCTGGGGGGTTACCACTGCGGGCCTGCACCTCCAAATCAAGAGATGGCTGGGCTTCATGGTCCAGGGGCAGACTGGTTCTAAGAGCCCCTGAGTCCGGATCCACTGTAATGTATCCCACAGGGTCCCCAGAACTGATGGTGTAGGAGATATCCCGAGAGGAGTCTGAAATCAGGGAAAGATGACAAAAAGCAGAAACCTGTCACCATAGTCCAGGAGGCCATACCAACAGCACTTAAGCAACTGTGTCATTTGTCAACTGTAACATGAATATCTAAACATAGTTAGAAAATGGAATTTTTGATTGATGTTATTTGAGCGTTATGTGTGTGTGTGTGTATGCTGGCTCGATGCCTATTTGTGGCAGGGAACAGGAGAGAAATGTGTACGATATTAATGGTAGGCCTGCAACTGAGCGAGAACATTCGTAAGTAGGAACCATACCTGTCTTCACGCTGGCCCGAACGATGCCTACGACTGTTCCTCTCAACACATCCTCCGGTACAGAGAAGTAGTACTGAGTGTGTTCAAACACAGGTGGCGCCACCAGGCCTGCCACCACACTAATATTGACTCTGGCATTCGTAAAGGAAACCAGACCACCACCATCCTGGGCAGAGATTATCATTGGAATAACAGAATTGGCCTTCCCAAAAACAGACCGAGACAGGGAGATCACACCTGCAAATCAGAAGCCACAGACACGTTTCAAAAAAGCCCTTTTTTTGTCACTCAGCATTACGACTCAAGCGAAAAAATATTGGTACAGACGGGTGAGAGCAAGGAAAATAATAAATCGGTAATCCAGTAAGGTGTATGTAAGAACTGCACAAGTAGTCATGCCAACCTGTGTCTTTGTTGAGAGTAAAGTAAGGAGAGGCCCCTCCAGGTGCTGTTTTGTATGTAATTCTGCCATTCTCGCCCGAGTCGAGGTCATAGGCCATCACTCTGACAACAGATGTCCCAGGGGCGCTCTGCGTGCTCAGACTAACAGCATAGTTGACTGGGTAAAAGGTAGGCCTGTTATCATTAATGTCAACCAGATCTACCTTTACATAGGCTACCGAACTCAATCCACCCTGCCAAGAAAACAAAAAGAGCCTTTGTTGCACCTTCACATACATTGAAACACACGTTAAAGATGGATTTAGGTCATGCTGATTGTGCAAATGAAAACAAATATCTTTCAAAGGAGCTTTTAATGTTTTTGTCTCCGTTTGTGGCAGCTTATTGATAATTTCCTTTGAGAAAGAACAAAATTCTCAAGACCCCTGGAGGGCAAGACACCATAGCGCCTTGAAACAATCTGTTTCACGGGTTTTTTATTTTAGAAAAACATTTAAGTCTTTTTTATCCAGACAGAAGACAAAAATACAGATCCAGACAGAATGACAAAAATGACAGAGGAAATCATTTTAATTAATTCAAATATGACCTTCTGATATTCATCCATGTGATTGTTTTCACATGAACACAGAGATATCCTTATATTTTCACATGTTTTCATTGTTTTAAGTCTTATATGGTTTTATGGGAACCAAATATGCTGGCTTTTGAGTAAACTTGTCACTTGGAGTTTTTATTTCCTACTTGGCTGCACAAATCAAAGCGTTTTCCTGCACACTTGGCCATGTCGTTGCTTCCCATATGGAAAAAAAACACTGTTTATGGCATTACTCTGCCTTGATGGATTCACACAAGCAGTATTTCAAAATATGAAAACTCACCCCATCCACGGCAGTAACTGTAAAGTCAAAGCTGGCTGGCCCCTGATCCCTGTCGAGTACAGCAGTAGTACAGATCTGGCCTGTCTCCTTGCCAACGGTAAACTGTGACGGAGAAGCACTTTTGATGCCAGAACCGAGGGAGTAGCTAATGGAGCCAAATGATCCTCCATCTGCATCTCTTGCGGTCACCTACAAAAAAAAAAAAAAAGGCATTGCTTAAACATTCCAATTTTAAGCATGAAAAGAGCATTAAAGTGGCTTGAATATATGTCAGTCTCCAGTTTTTCCATAACTCTCGAGCGACTGCTTCGTCAAAGTTATGGAGGAGTGGGGACAAACTCAAACTACATGGGTAGTAGCCAGGTGTCTATTGAAAGCTTTTTTGGAGTTATTTCTGTGGAAGCCATAAAGGATCTTTGGTAAAAGAGGGGCTCTCAAGGAGGGTGGGTCAAATGAGGATGACTTCTGCAGGCTCTTGGAGGACTGCCAGTAGAGGAATGGGCCTCCGTAGGAACCGGCCTCTGTCTACAAAGGACAGTGACCTGAATGGCAGGGATACCACAGAGTAGGCTTCACTGCAGTTCCTTGGACCCCTAATATAATGTCCTACTTGACGTCTGGTTTTAATAATGCAGCACATCTATAGAGAGCGCAACTGTGGAAGCTATAAAAGGACCTCATAAGCCTGAGCCAGAGAGCCAACTCAATTACTGCAAGATTGCCCAAAACCAATCAGATCGGACCCCTGAGTCCCAGCTATATAATTGTTTACAAGTGTCTGGCTCTGAATCACAGTTTATAAGAGATTACAGTAAGGTTAACCCACACATGTTGATTAGAATGCTCCGTATGTCTTTTAGAAGTGGATCCTTTTAGAAAAAAACTAATTAGAACAAAGAAGAAGCTTGAGTGTTGAGACTGAGCAGGAAGCGCCCACTAAGACAGAGAACACAGCCAAGGAAAACAAATGAATCCAGGCGTATTCCTTCATTCATTTATTTGTTTATTTATGGAAGAGATGTGTATGAGTTTGGCTAGATGGAAATGATCAGTTATTCATTTGAGGTGATGAAGGTGCTGCAGCAGCTCTTTAAGCGTCAGTTTGTTCCTGAGCAGATGGCAAAGAGATGAACATGCCCCTCAGTCTGGACTGTGACTCCTGACAGAGGGTGAGCAGTGTGTAGGAGTCAGGGAGTTGTAAAGCTGGCAAGGACACAATCCAAAGAGAAGAATAATAAACCACATGAGGAAAGGAGAAACCAAAGGAAATACAAGAAAGCTCCTCCATCTTTTAACACATAGTTAGTAATCGTCTCTAATTTTGAAGAAAGATCAGATATTCATAACAATCCTGTAGCTTTATTTATGTATCATGCCTTGTGCAGAGGAAATGACGAAGGCTATTTTGGCAGTAAAAGGAAAAAAAAGCCACCAAACTTGATCTGGAATTTTTTTTCTTTTTGAAGCTGGCCCTTTCCTGACAGACCTGGGGACTCCATGTTGCTTTTCAATTTGGCCACAGTTATTTGTTTCCAAAAAAGTATTGAATAAATGAAATAACCAGAGGCAGACTACCACCAGAACAACTAGTTTAGTTTTGAACAACAGCTGTTTTAGTTACACTCTTATTTTAATCTAATAGCAGCAAAATAGTGTCCTCTTTTTCTAAGAATGCATCATTTATGAGCCACTTAAAATGAAAGACATGTGGGAAAATTAAAAATGAATGAGACAATTAGCCAAGCCTGAAGCTATGAAGTGAGAACTGCGGAGATGTGTCTACAAGCATTAAAGACAAAGAAAGGTTTCAAGTTTCTAAGGCTAAACTGGTACTCATGTGGAAAATGATTTTCTAAAGGGGATATTTTAAAGGTTGATATAAAGCCAGTAAAAGCCATTTTCTCACTGATTCGGTTAAAACATTGTGCACACTATCTTAGAATAGACATTCAAGCGATGGATTAAATGGAGAGAAATAAACAGCCAACGGTATTTGCAAGAGTGGAGCAGGAGTGAGCTGTTTTATCAACAGGGGGGAGAGCAACATTTGGCCAACTCCTTTGTAAAACAAGCAGAGAGAAACCATAGATACCCAGGGCACATTGTGGTTCTTCCGATAGAATCCAAAAGACTCCCAGAAGAAACATTCTGACTGACATTCTAATCAAGAGAACAGATTTCATGGCGAGAAAACATGCCTTTATATATTTACGTATAATGTGTTCCAATTGAGCAATGACCCTGAGGGTTTTGACTGCACCAATATGTTCTGGCCAATATTGTATTCAGACTTTGGTCTGAAAGACAGCCAGGTTTGGAAATTAAGAAGCCCACAATCTGGTTCTTTCTATTTTTAGAACAAATTTTCCTTTACAATGACAATTATACTACTAGGACCACATGGCATTCTACCCTATTATTATAAATATCTGTGGACCAAGTAAAAGCATGTGTATTTGTGTGACCTTGTTGTGGCATGTAGAAAAAAAAAATAAACATGCAAAAACCTGTGAAAGATGTAGAGTCCAAACCAAAGAGGCCAACAAAGAGTGATATGCCCAGAACATTCAGTTTTCCGTCATGCTCCTCATGTTTGTACCCAGTCAAACAAATCTGTCTTGCATCTTCCTCAGTAAAACCAGCCAATCTAAATAGGATGTGAGTTACGCAGCACGCGTAAACCTAAGAAACTGTTTACCAACTCAAAAATGATCGCACACATCAGTCAGAAAGTGCTTGTAAACGTCTTTTTTTGTGTTCCTCAAATGCACAAGCAGAGACATAAATGTGCAAACGTCGAGGAAAAAGTTATTACTCATCACCATCTTGAGATGCCTGCAGAGCAAAAGAGAGGTCAAGCCCATCCCATGATCACAACTAAATATTTTTGTATTTACCACAAGAATAATTAATAATAAATAAATAAATAAAAAATATTGATAAAATATTGACCTATATCTGTCTAATGACTAGAACACTGTAATGAGAAAAGAAAACTTGAAAAACTTTTTTGGAGACCAGAATAATTTTTTAAAAAGCAATTAAATTGTTCTTTACAGTTGTTGAATAATACCATATCAATCAACTACAGAAAAATCAAACCGAGTATGTAGCACAATATGTCAAATCCTGTACCATATGTTAAACTGAATAGAATAACGCCATTATGTG
>CAAE01015002.1:2318876-2363015 GCA_000180735.1 Tetraodon nigroviridis
TACTGCAGCTGTCGTCCGCCTTTGAAAACATTCGCAGAAGAAAAAACAGATTGCTGAGATTAGAGACCCTCAAAAGGTCAGAGCTATTGCACTATTTTTTCCCATTACTGTCCCGCGTACAATCTGACGCAAGGAGAGAAATAGGTATTCATTTCTAAATCAACAGTTGTTTCAGGAGCTGCAGCTTATCATCTGTCTCTGTGCAGGACCCGTATTAAGGGCAGCAGGTTAGCGCGGTGTAAGGTCCCCGTATCTGGCAGAGGAAGAGAGGGGAGGTGGTGTAGTACACAGACGTATACCAACACTCGGCGCTGGAGTGCAGACACGCTACAGGATAAGGTTACTGTCTCCTTCCTTTCGTTTCACACATCACTCAATGTAACGACTGCACGGCTGGAAAAAAAAAGTTAGTCAAAACATCTGACAGAGTTTCAGTGTGTGTGTGAAGCAGGCAGGTCGGTATGATGATCGATGCAATGAGATATAATGGACAATCTAAACATACTATGTATTATTTTCCCATTGGAAATAACTTTTTATGCAACAGAAGAGGATTATATACATTTCAACAAGAATGAAACAAAGCTGGAGGTTTGGCTTTGGTGAACACACCGCTGTGTTGAGACATGCGTGGGTTTAAAGCCTTACTGCTTCAGATGAGTAGACTCAGTCTAGGCTTTTATTATAACATATATCCTTAGCAACCTCCTTTATTCAGGCACATTGTCAGTGAGACTGACAGAATTAACGTAACTCATAACTCTTGTGTTTAACATAAACATGTCAGACTTGTCTCAAAGCGGAATTCCAAGGACAAAAAAAACATATTTTTCTCTCAAAACAGTCCCTCTTTGTAGTCTGCAATTTTCAAGACGTCACAAACTTGTTGGAACTTAGGTATCCGTCATTTTTTAAAACATTCATTAGGCTATTTTTTTTTCTTTTTGCTCTCAAACTGAAGCGCCTGTCTTTCATCTCCATCTTACATCTGGAAGTGATTAGCCATCAAACCATTTAAGGAGAGAAG
Organism: Tetraodon nigroviridis; assembly: GCA_000180735.1. Taxonomy (NCBI): domain Eukaryota; kingdom Metazoa; phylum Chordata; class Actinopteri; order Tetraodontiformes; family Tetraodontidae; genus Tetraodon; species Tetraodon nigroviridis. The sequence continues at coordinate 2,319,904 of CAAE01015002.1, forward strand.
GGTTTCAGAAAGGCAAAATGAGCTGTGAGGAGACATATCGTGCAAAGGCAGAAGAAACGAGACCTAGATGGAGAGAAGTTGCATTCAGGAGCAGAAACAGAAAGATGTTTCTGCTTTCATGTGAAATGTAGAGGTCAATTAATTACAAATTACTTCCATATTGATAACTAAACACTTACTGACGTATGCACCATAGATATTCTTATACAGCTGCTAAAGATTTTTAGTTATCACATTAAAATGTAGCACTTTGGAAATAACTACCCCTCCCCCCATGTGACCCAGGTAATTACAAAATAATGAGAAGAATTTTATTTGTTACACTGTTTTGCAGAGTCAGGCATGAAATTAAAAAATAAACATAACACAAACAATACAAAGGCTCTAAGGTCCTGGGAACAGCAGTTTGTTAAGTTTTATGTTCCTTTATTAATAATAACTCAAGTTTACCTTTCACTTTAGGTCTTTTATTTGGATCAAAATGATGCCAAGAATAAAGGTAAAGATTAAGCATGACTCATAAACAATGACAATAAAGCAACCTCCAACCACCCACCAACCACATTAAGTACTGAACCCAGTAGAGGGCCAATCAAACCCACACTGCATCCGTCGGAAGTGGTGAACTGGAGTTTAAAGTTTGCTTAGGAGTTCCACTCTGAGACTTCCTCCAAGGAAGCTAACCTCACATCAAATGCTGGTGGAGCCAGACCTGTCAGGCTCTATCATAGCTCTGTTTCAGCAGCTCCTTCCTTTCACAACCCTCCGAAGGCTGTGCTCGGCGCTGGGCGGCTGAGGAAAGCCAGGCGGCGGATCCCAGAGTATGGGTAAGTGGGAGGGGAGCTAATATGAACCATGCAAAGTGTGTGGGGGTGCAGGAGCACCTGGTGTGGGTTAGGCCAGTACTACAGCTGCCTGCAGTGGGTGGGAGAATGCCCACTGAGAATGGCGTGCGTAAATACAGTATTCACATGTCGGTTGCAGAGTCAAACTAGACCCTGGTTCCCAGCGGTCCAAAGCCTTATTTGATTATTCAAGGCATTTGTCTTCATGTCCTTGTGTTAAGCCGCTCTGCAGTAGTTTCTGTATAACATTGGGATCAGGCAGTCTCTCAGTTAAAAAAGCACAACCTGAAAAGAAAACCTCAATCAATCTGATTTCTGCAGCACTGATCTAAGGCAATTTAGTTTTGTAGAAAATGCATTTCAGTTTCATACATTATCTCTGAAGTATATGATTTCAGTGACTGTACAGAAGAGCTGGTGTTGGAAAAGTCTGTCACAGCCACTTAGATCAGTGATTTATTACATAAATAAATCAACAGATCATTCTTGCAGCACGTACACTTGGCTATAAATGCATTAGGCTGTGGTTCCACCGAGTGATGGTTTGGATTAGTCTTTCATTTTCTCACCTTAAACAGCAGCTGTTCAATAATGAAGAGCCCGACAGAATTTCCTGTTGTGACAGGCTTTGGATACAAATTAGTACGATATCTATAATTCTGCTGCCATGTTGCATCAACATTTCCTTTATTATTCATGAAGGATGAAAGGATTTGTCAACTCAAATGTCCTTTCTTCAACAAGGAGTTTCAAGTGTAAACCAAGTGGAGAAGTGAAAGGAAAGAAAAGACCTGTTTACATAGTCAACACTAAGATTACAGTCTGAGTTTACTGCTGCAGCGTTACTAAAAAAAAGAGATGATGCCGCTTTTTGAGTGACCGACCCAAATTCCAATTCTATTGAGAGCAAAGGAAAAAATTTCAGATATTTCCAGTAATTAAGGGGAAAAAAACAAACAAACGGTTGATTAGGCAAAACAGAAATTATTTAGGTAAGTGTGCCTTATTCTGTTACAAAACACTACTTAAAAAAAATCACTTTGTATTTCAACAAGCTGGCCTATTCTGGAAGTAAGACCAAACTAATAACGCTGTCTTCTGACCTGCTGCAGACACGAGCGCTGCATCCAAGTCAATGATTACCAGTTGTGTCTGCACAACTTCTGTGTCCAGGGGTGAAAAAGAGGAGGCGGCCTGGTTGAGTCGGGGCACTGAGGTCACGAAAACCGAGTGGAATCACATCTAAACAGAGTTTGTCACCGACTGATAAACATTACAAAGAAATGAAGTCAGGCCGTGCAAAGGCTCTGTTTCTTCAGTGGAGTCTGTTTAACTGTAAGCTCAGTCGTGGAGGAAGTCGTCTCTGCCTCAGATGTGGATTGGACACATAACGACAACACATTCTGGCAGTGGAAATCCTCCAGAGAGCCGAGTGTCTGTTTGGATCTCATTCCTTTGTTTCACCGAGTCACATAATTACGAGTCAACAGAGATTCCTCTCGGGCAGAAAAGGGAATGGCGTACAGATTGACAGACAAGTGCGCAGGAACACATGTGATGTGTCCTGTAACTTTCCAAACAGTTCACTGCCAACAACAAACAACAGCTGCTCTTCGCATAAAACAATGTCACACCGAGATGGATCGAAGCGCTGGCGCTGTGTCACGCCTGCGTCACGCCTGCACCTTTTTATCTTGTTTCCAAAGCTGCTGGAAAATATGACAGAGATTTTCCCATTTTTTTCCACTTCTGAGTGTGCGTCACCTTTTCGACAAGAACGTGTTCGGTGACGTCAGGAGCCTTTCTTTTTTTTGACAATACGGTCATGTGATACTCGAATGTTTACCATCTCAGATGTTTGCTCTGATTCATGGGCATTTTTCTATGCAATTCTTTTGAGCCTCAAAAAAAAAAAATAGGTGGGTTTCATTTCCTCATTGGGATATTTATTTAGTTCTCTCCAAAATATTTGGGTGATAGAGTAATTATATTTTATCTTGTATACATGTCTAGTCCCCTCCTTCATGTGATTCATTTCAAACAATTCCTTCTGAGTATACATAAGGTAGTCACTGAGCACTTCAGTTGTTTCTCAGACCAAAAAGGACTTGCACAGTAAACATGTCATCCACACGATTACACTCACGCAAACCCCTGAAAAGGAACACACACAAGTTGTAATGAAACATCTATTTGAACAATAAAAACAGCTCTGAGCTACACAAAAGCTGAGGTTAGTCCTGGGTTTCCTCGCGGAGTTGCCCAGTGCACCCAGACACATCTCAAATGTGCCTCACAGAGTTATCATTCATGAGTTTGACCAGTTACTCCTCTGTTTAGGTCAGAGTGGAATGTGTTTGTCCTGGTGTTAATTGCTTGTGCAGCTATGCAACTGATTGCTATCAGGGGACTTACCAAAGTGTTGGTAAGTTCACCCAAATAAGAGAAAAAAAAAAATAAAATCTGGATCTGGGATCTTCATCAATAACCAAAGCACACATGTGGAGTTCTTCACAGAAAAGAAGAGAAAGTAATATAAATCACAGATAAATTGGCATCAGAATTCCCCCATGAGACCATAGCATTTTTCCAAGTTGTGAGTTAATGTTCTTTCGACTTTGTAATTAAAGACTGTTCTGATGATCTGAGGTATTATATTATAGGGCATCTCAGAGCAGCAAATTATCTTCAAATAGGCCACGAAGAGCAACCCATTTATTAAAAAAAGAGTGAAGCCAAGAGACAACATTTCATCTAATGCCTGCATTACGGAACGGTTCTGCTGCATTCACTCCGTCATTCACACGCAGGAGTCAAAGCTTCAAAACCACAGCTTTTAGTCCTTATTACTTACATACTTACAATAAGAGACCCGAATGGATTACAACAATACCATTTTTTTCTTAATTTTCACTTTAATTTTTGTTTTTTTAAGTAACGCTAAAGATCTTGCAGTACATATAAATGTATATATAAATCCCCTAAAATGTAACACATATAAGTTAATTTTATTCCTCACTGATATGCTTTGTTTTGAAAAAGAATCCAATTAAATGAGGCCAAGATTTGGTAAAACCAGCTGCAGCAATGGAACTATTAGTGGTTGAGAAACTCATTACTCTACATTAGGGTCAGTGTCGTTTTACAGCTAGAGTTAAGTTAACTAAATAATTTATAGTCATGTTTTATAGTTAAACATATTAGTCTTTCGACCATGTCCATAATTATAAAACCAATTATCCACTTAAAGCCCTGTTTGAGGACATTTACGCAGGCACTGAAAGGGTTACCATATTATCTCCTGCTGGGAGACCCTGCGCACAGGCCTCTGTGGGCTTGTGTTGAGCGCTTTGACTTTAGACCCCTGTGACAATAGCAGAAATAAATCTCCGTTCTTTGAGAAAGGATTTATTGGCGGGAGTGGAATGTGTGACTGCATGACCTCACCTCATAACAACAGTCAAAGGTCATCGTTTCTCTGCGTGAATAAGGACAGAAAAGGTAAAAGGATGCAATTAATGTCCCCAAATAAAGCAAAAGTTAAAGATAAATGATCAGCTGTGAAATAAGGGAAGCAGCCTCAACAAGGAGAAACACCAGACTACACTTCTGTGAACCTAAACATAATATAGGCTGTACGTTACAGACATAACAATGACACTACTGTGACATAAAGCTGGCAACAGCTTTCAAGCTTATGTCTAAGACCAACAGATAGAAAACAGGGCTGAGCAGCAGGCTGCTAGAGCAGTAGAACAAACAACAGAAAGGGTCTCAGACCATGACCAGATCAAAGAAAGGTGTAGGATGCTTAATGATGTAGGCTTATCGACCATTTTTGTAGTGGGGAGGATAATATATCCAAAAGACATATGGTCCTGGGTTCATTTTCTTTCTGTATTCTGTAATTAAAGAGGAGGGAAGACAAATGGTGTCACTGGCTTTGCGGCACTGCGGTGAATGGCCCAACAGTCCCACACAAGTCAAAGGAAAAAGCATCGATAGATCAACAAAGTAAATAAGTTGAAAGAATAAAGCACAGATATTTAAGGTTAGATCCTTGTATTCAACTGGGCTGGTTAAAGTTTCCTTAAAGATGCTTAACCTTCTCTCTAGAGGGCTTCTTCAGTTCTAAACTCACTGGGGGACTCACTGGACAAACTCACCCCCAGCGAGTTTGGAACTGAAGAGGCCTTCTGGAGAGAGGTCCAGACACAGTCATCTAACCTTGGATAACTATGACCTGGATAAATGAGAACCTACACAGACAAAGTGCAGATGGAAAATCTGTTTTAGATCAAAGGGGAAGTTTTTAAAATGCAAAAGAACTGGTTAAAAGTCCAATAAAAAAAACAAAAAAACGCTCTCACTATAAGCTTGGTGCTTGCTCAAAGCAAGTGTGGAAGTGAAAAGTTGAAACTTTAGAGTGATTGAGCCCAGTCTAAAAGAGCAGGCTTGAAGTTTGAGGAGATAAAAGTGACCCAGTTGAGCATCAGACGAGGAGAGCAACCGTGAGGCAGAACCAGATGGAGTGCACCGCACCCCTATGGAGATGATTAACCCTGCCTTTAGACACAACCGAGCTTCATAAATACATCATAACCATCATTTTAATGTGGCTCAAAGATCTCGTGCTTTTCTTCAGAAAAACCTCATTGTCACTCCACTCCTGCATGTCATTAGCTTAGCAGTCGATCATTGTACGATTTCTTTGTAATGCAAAATAGCCTTTTTGTTTTAAATGTGGATTTTGTAAGCATCTCTAATGTCAGGGTAGCAAAATTACAGTTACAAATTTTGGGGGAAAAAAACTTGCTGTCTTTAACTAGAAGCTCTGATGGTGGAAAACAAAGTCATGTAAGAGAGTACGTCACTGTACATCACACAACTGCGATGTTGGGACTGCTAATGTTTCAGTCTGTGTTTACCTTTGTGAGGAACTGTCTTTCTAATGACGTCCTCAAGCAGGGTTATTGACAGTTTAAAAACCGAAAGAAAACTGATACCTTTCCCCATTTCAGCACATAATATTTTAGGAAACACACAAAACGAACCTACATCCGTCAGTCATGCTGCGGTGTGAAAGGGAGCATTGTATTGAGGACCTTTTTTTTTTTTTATGTAGAAAGGAAACGGGGAATACTGAGCAAAAGTGGGGAAAAGCCAGAGTGTGAAAGAAAAAAATAATCCTCCAGTTTCCTCTGAGGCTGAGGCCTTGCAGGGCTCATTCAGCAACAACTATACAATGTTTTCCTACCCTTTAAAAGATTACATCAGTGCACAATCAATATGAAGTTTTTAACCTGTGTGAGAGGCCCCTGGATTACACGGAAACACAGGGCAACAAATATGTTAGTCGTCTTAATGAAACTTTCTGCTGCAAATGACAACATTTAGAGTTTGCAGGCATTTTAATTAAAGCTTAAGTGCTTGGCAGTAAAGATTAAAAGAGCTTTCACAAAAGGTTTTAGTGTTAACAAGCAAAAGATAAAACTGAACAAGGACAACATTTAAAAGGCCAACGAGAAACAAGGATTATTGAGAAGTCATGAGATTTCACAAAAGTTCAGATTTAGATGTCACATGTTGGGGTCTTTGGAGGAGTGAAACTGGCTTTGTGTGGAGCAAAACTGTAAGTAGATCAACCAGGCCTCAAAGGGATTATATTTAATTTCAGAGGGCAAAGGGGCTCGGAGAAAAGAACTATTGAATGTGAGTACACCAAGAGCAAGGCTGGATGTTTGAAAAAAAAAAAAAATATCATCTTAAAATAACACTTCAGTCACGCGTCAATAATTAATAGGAAATGATGAGAGCACCCACTGCTTGGATGTGCAAATAATAATTCTGCATACTAAGTTGTTTAACTGCTTGGGTGGAACATCACTGCTTTTCTTTTAGCCTTTAAAATGTTTGTCAGAAACATACATTTCCTTGCCAAACCTCCTGTTGCAGATCAAAGTCTGGCCTAGCGATATTTTGCTCTGTGTTGTGCGTGGTGTGTGGGCCCCGGCTCAAGGCTTTAACTACAACACTGTTGAAACAAAAAGAAAAATTCACACATTTGAACTTTTGGATTTTAAGCCTTTTCTGTTGACCAGAAAGCGATTAGGTGTTTTTATTCCACGTTTATTTTTATCCATTTTAGTGAACAATAAAAAAGGGCTAATGTATTGAACGTGCAGCCTGGTACCAATAGTGTGTCGATGCGAGAGCTGTCACACACGATACGTAATCAATGATCTCACAATGAAGCGATAGATGGACTGTCAATTAGAGATCAGATCGGTGATAGGGGTGGCCACGCCTCAGTATTAGCTTTCCCACACATGTCCTCAGCTGTGCACTCTTTGCTCCGTGAGGCTTTTGAAATCTGATGATGTCACACCGGCTGTAAAAACATTTTTGCTGTATCTTCCATCGGTCCAAATGATAACATCAAAACTGACCACGGTACATTGGAGGAGCAGGCAGTATAGATCTGAGTGTGTGGCCGGTTGTCATGTTTGTGAATTATAAAGCCTCATCTGAAGACTTACTGGGATATCTTAGTGCTTTGTGACACATGAATAAATAAAAAAATATATATCTTGCGTTGTTGATATAACTCGTTTTGTAAAGGTTCCAGTGAAAACATACACTAATGAACTACAATTTGTGCGATAAATTTACTCTAGAAAATAGGAAAACCATGATTATTCCTTCAATAATTCAATTTAATTATATATTCAATAACTCAGTCTCGAAAAGAGACTCTTGACGCAAAGCATAGTGTATCCTTCACATTTTATAAACAACACAGGAAACCTGTGGTGTATGTTAGACGTATCAGACGGACTGTTGATACGTTACTTAAGGGTCCTGTAAATCAGACAGTCTCTGGAGGATTATGCAGTATTCACAGATATGTTACATCCTGTAGGCGCTTGTAGACGCGTTTACATTTGGCAATATTATTTAGGTTTGGTCTATTTAGAATTCGGGGCAGAAGGCCCATTAACTGAGACTGTTGTTTATCTTGCTCTAACTTTAAGATGTCAATTGGAAGAAACATTTTCCTATCATCCTTGATCTTTTAAATGGATTGCACACAGTTTGGCTCTGTCTATTATTGGGGTTTTCATCGTAATAAAAGAAAATGGAAGTATAATAAAGGGATGGCAGAGTGGCTGGCATTGCAGTCGACAGAAAAATTACTGTTTGCTTTGAATGACGTTGCTTAGTTGACAACTTCTCAATCTGTAGTGGTCGTATAAAAATTGATTTGAAAAACTATATTTATTGATGAAGCTTCTCCCACTTTCTGACAGCTTTTTAGATAAATTCAGCATAAATGACTGTTGCTTTGTCATTACGCACACTAGCACACCGGCTTTTTTCAGGCAATAGGCCCAGGCCAGTCGCATGGTGTAATAAGGTAGCTTCAGCTCCCACGTAACGACAAATCTCTACACATTGTGACAGAAAAGCATCTCTTACGCTCGTTCGTCGAGTTGTTCACACACTTTTTTCCAAAAAAGTTGAGGAAAAGTATGCAAAAAAACAGGCACTGTTTTAGTGATATTTCATCTCTCAACCATTAGAAATAAATGTTAAAGTACGAAAGTACTTTAATAGCGCCACTTAAAGTCAATGTGGGGAAAAACAGCATAAGAAAGATTTTAATTCTGCATATGTAGCTTTTTTTAATGCAAAATATAATATTCTGTATTTTAGACACTATTAGGTTCTATGTCTCAACCTGATATAAACATTAAAAGAATAATGCAAATGGATGCATGTAGGAATTCGACCCTTCCTTCCTTGCGATCTTCCTTCCTTCCTTTATCCAATTTTGCGACTGAAATGAATAAAAGCGTTACTACCTCTTTTACCCTTAAATGTTTTCCACATTTCCCCTTGATGTAGAGCCACTAAAAGGCTTATGTTTCTAACTGAGATAATGTGAATCTAGCTGTAGAGTGATGCCCACATTATAGACCAAACCAGAGTCTCTATCTTTAATACAGGAGGCTGCTGTTCTTGATAGAGGTAAAACCTCAAATATTTTGGGATGTGTGTAAGCCAAGAAGTAATCTGAAACCAGGAGCACCAGTGGGGGGAAGAAGAATAACAAGAGGCCATCGGAGGAGCGCTGGAAGAAAAAAGAATCTGTCATTTCATGCTTTACCAAATTTCAGACAAAAGACAAACATCAAAGAGGGACATATGCATTTTTTATCTGGTATTATTTATGATATACCTATTAGAGAATTCTGTTTAAGGTTTGAGCTGAGTTAGTTGACAAAAATAGGTTGTCAGTAGGACTGGTCTGCAGCGTTGTTATTCTAAAGTTAAAGTTGGCAGTCGGGATGGTGCTGCCTTCTTTGACTGATCCTGCTGAGATAATAAAAAGAAGTCTTTGATTTGAGTTAATTCCAGGTAATCGTTTCCAGAGCCGGTGGAATGCAAACTAATCTGGCCTCATTGGTTATGCTGAGGCCCTCAGAAGGCCCTGCAGGGTCATCACCCCCGTAATACCAGCCCGCATTTACAACCCTTTTCAATACAAAGTTAAAAGTCGCTGAATGAAGGCAGATAGGAAAGTGGTGGGGAGCCACATTATCAAGGGAGCCATGGCTACTGTTTACTTGCACAATGAAAGCATTGATTCCAGGATAAATAGAGTTGAAGAAAGGCATTTTTGTTGTAAACTCATAAAACACCTCAGTGTTTCCCTTAAGCAAACAAAGTGCAGCGTCTGGTGAACTTTAAGGAATCCTGTTACGGCAACTGGTGACAGATAGCGCCCTTTTGTCGCACTGCAGAAAATCTAAGCCAGTTTCATTAATTAGGCGGTGCGACGCTCAGATGGTTAATCCTATCACACAGCGGCCCTGCCGCGCAGCTCAGGGCCCAGCTTCCTGATGACTTTGGGGTGTGGACTGCCTCACTATAAGCAGCAGAACAACATGCACTGCCGAGAAGCCGTGCAGAGGATGAGAATCTGGAAAGCAAGGGAGGCAACAGAAATAAACCACCCAAACGTACCAGTGGAGAAAGAAAGACGCCTGCCTCAGTTTACTGCAATGCAGCTTTCTGCAGTTCTTCTTGGCGCTGACTTTGTAGAAGGATGAAGATCGAATCCCTGATTTCTTAGGGGGCATAACGCTGATCGTAGGCGTCGCACGGTGTTAAAGCAGATACGAGCTATTTTCACTTGGTTTTTATTTATTGATAATACCTGTGGTGTTCATGCAAAGAAGACAGTTGTCACACACACACAGAAACTCACAACAAAAGTGTTTTTTTTTTTACATATTTCATTTTAACATTAAAAAGAGAAAATTGTAAATCAATGTCTTTTGTCAGGATGTCTGAATTTGACAGCGGAGACAAATAGAGGCCATCAATATTTGCATACCAACTTTCTTCTCTTTGTCAGCGGTTTCTTCTTTGGTGCCCATGTTTCAGTTCCCTGCATTAAGTTGTGCGCCAACAGAACAAACACTATTTAGAGTTGAACTATCCCTTTAGACAGAGAGCCACTGGCCTCATCAGACTGATGCATATACAGACCACATCAAATCCAGATGCAAAGGAAGAACGTGACTGGAGAAAGCAACAGAGGCGGGGAAGAACTCTGTACTGACTCTTTACAACTAACAACTAAATATTATAAAGCACAACTTAAGGTGTTTGAAATATGTTTTCAAATTAGTAAGGCTTTGAGCATAGTTGGGCCATTGAGATTTGCTGCTGGGCAAATCCAAAAGAAGTCTGTTTTATATACCTGCTTTAAATTGTTCCCAAACATCTACTGAAACTTTTTTTCCCCCCCCCACTTATGAGAGATTTTTTTTCCAATAGCCACAAAAACTCAACTTGCCTTTAGACAAAAAATTGCTTTAGTATGTAACAAAATAATGATGTCTAGAGCTCAACTGCTGAACATTTATCAGTTTAAAATGTAAGAATGTTGTATCTGGATCAATCAGTTAGAGAATTTGGTTTCAGTGAGAGAAGTGATGGACGCATTTGTTTTCAATCAGGGGAACAACTGCAGGATTAAGTCAGCACACTTCAACAGAACATGTTGAAGAGGCGAGGGCAATCATCTAATGGCTATATTTTTACAACTGTCGGCTTGAGATTAGTAGGCAGCTGACAGATGACATGTGGGTGTTGATGGAACTCGTGCTAAGGATGGCAGCCCGAGTGTGCTGCTGTTGTCTCCTGCTAGCCAAATCCTCTACCTGTGTGCAAAGTTGAATGGCTTCAGCTGCCAAGAAAAAGAACCAGTGCCCCAAAACTGTCAGCCAGTGGCGAAGTGCACGATAACCACAAAGCAGTGAAAATTCTGTGAAATTCTGGTTGAACTAGCAAAACTCCATCACAGGTTAAATTTCACTGGATAGGATGGACACTTAGCTCAGGACATACAAGTCAGCATTCCTTAATTTCACCTGCTTTGGACACAACACCTATGCAAGGGAGAAGGAATGCCCCTAATGTTTGTAGAGAAGAAATTAGGCAGGCTAATTTCCATCTGTGAACAACCGCCTCATGTTTCATCCCAGAGAATGTTTATTTTATTGGTACAAATGGAAATAGATCACACATAGGAAAACACAAAGTTAGATGGCAGCTTCTCTTCACTCTCTGGCAACTGTAACTGGAGGGCAATCTTAAAAAAAATATTGTTCTCTAGTCTAGCCACCCTTCAGCAGATTGCTGGACTAACCCAACATGACATCTACTTCCACTGCAAAAAAACAGATATGCCAAAGCCACAACAGACAAAGGCAAAGGCGGCTCTTTCTCAGACAAACGCACACGTGTAACCTTAGAGCCAGCCCCACGCTCACTGGGTCACAGGGGAGAGTGCATGAACACAAGAGTGAGGCAGCAGCAGACCCTTCCTTCTCTGTTACACCTTCTCTGTACATCCCTGTGAACCGAGCACTCTCCCATTTCACAAACATCCTAAGACTGTCACGGAGCATTGGGAAGTGGAGTGCAACACAAAGCAAGGATAAGATAGAAAGAAATTCTAATCCTCAGTATGGGCGAGAGGCCAGGTTTGTAACTTTACAAGTGCCCCTGAGAGGAAATGATGCTAAACGAGATGATAGACTTGTTATCTAAGGATAGGGCAGAGATATCAGCACTGATGTAGTTAAATTAGTGAATAAAGGGCTTTAAAAGTAATGAACAGAAATAAATCCCTGTTGCTGCTCCACTCCTCCCTTTGTCTTTCTGCCCTATCTCCTCTTCTCCTCCTTTTCCCAGCCTGCCATCAGCAGAAAGGTCACCCCAGATGGACGAGGTCCTAGTCAGGGTTTTATCCTAATAAAAGTCACTTTTTTCTTTGCCATGGTTGCTTGCTCGCGGGTCAGGCTCCAAGAGACAACCCTGAATGTAACAGAGGCTATATAAACAAAGCTGAAATTAAACTGAAGCAGCAACATATTGAAAAGTATATCATATTTCTGAGTTTACGTGTAGATACATTTGATTTTGAACTTATTCTTCCACTTTTCTGTGGTTCAATAATAAAGCAGCCTGAGTCTGCATCCAAATCTCAGAGGTCTCTGGGGATACAGGGGGGGTTACGTGATACCCAATCAGAGTGAAGCCATAACACACATGGTTGTAGAGAAAGATGAGAAGCAGCTGCTTACTGCTGGCTACTTGCTGGGCCTTGGTTCACTCTAAACCACTCACAGTTATGTAAACGTGAAAGCAAAAAAGGTCCAAATGGGTCAGTCAGATTTGTCATTCTACAGAGCAAAAGACAGGTGTGGGTTAAATTGTAAAAAAAAGTAATATTATTATGGTGTAAAGTTATTTTGGAAATGCACATAAAGCACGTGTAATTATGGTAATCACATCCGCTGACAATGGCATAAGGTCGATTCATCCGCACCTTCGTGTGTTGAACACTGTCAAAAAGGAAGATGGGATTTAGCATTTTTCTGCTATTCAATGCATACTGACAATTAAATTACAGACTAGGCAGAAAGAAGGCATTTTTTTTATTTAGTGTACCTGGAACAGCACAAGCAATGTTTCAGATAATCTGCTGTCCTCCTCCCAGAACATCAGAACTTTTTAAAGGAAAAAAACCTATCCAATCACTAATTTAATTTGATACATTTATCTCGCTATAAAAAAAAATGTCCTTCTGTATTGTCTGACTCAGACCCTGAAAATGTTCCATTCGACATTTTACAACAAGGGTGTAAAATTCAGCCAGATGTCAACAATAGTTTGATTCATAGGTTCTACCTGGTAAAATGACTGGGGAGAGACTCATAAGACCTCTGCATCCAACATCTCATCTTTGTCAGGAGACTTTTGATCTTAGTCTTTCAGATTCAGTAATGCTGGAAAAAAAAAAAAAACAACAGAGACGGCTCCTGTTTCAAACAGATGTGATTTGCAATTCTGTGCCTCTTTGCCTCTTTCGTGCTTCATTTTTAGTTTCTCTTCTTCCCGCTTTCTGTATATTATCCCTTTCGCTGTGTAATGCCGTCTCATCTTAAGCCACAAATGAATGGCGAAGAACGCTTGATCATGTCTCTCCTGTATAATTTTAAATGGCTTTATTTAGACACCTCTCATTTCCTTTGTAAAGGCAGACATCCTGCATCCCATAATCCCATGATGCTGCCCTTCACTGACTTTTCACTGTGGTGCTGAGTGTGTATCTGTGGTTTGGGGCAGAAACAAGTAAGCTCCATTTCCTTAGAATGCATTTCATCTGTTTGGACAGACAGTTAATATTACACGTTATCCCTGGTCTAACCCTTGAAAGTTGAGCGGATATGATTTGGTTTATGTAGGAGTACCTAAAAGCTCTTCTGTCCTTCTCTGACCTATATCTGCACTGCCTCAAGGGAATGTAGACTTAAAGGCGTGGAACCAGTTATCTTATGGAATGTAGAAAGAACAATGAATATTTTTAGTACACACGTATGGTGACATTCCAGTAAAACCAGTCAAAAACCATCAACAAAGTGACCATCACTAAGGGAAGAAATAGAGAGCCATTGTATGCACATGTAGCCTTTATGTAATCCACATTTGCATTCCGAGAAACAAATTCTAATGTGGTTTGATTTGATAGAGTTGGTTGTTTAGTGCATTTTTTTTTTATTTCCCACTTTTTGAGCTTCATTTTTCAAAATAATAATTAATGCAAGAATTTTTACTTTATGTCTGCACCGAAACATCATAATTCTATAGTTTCAAACCTAATACCCACACCCCTCGGCAATGAATAAATATATTTTTAATTTAATATTGTAGTATTTATGGTTAAATTAAATTAAATTAAACCTTTTTCTAGGATGTTGAGATTGTCAACAGATCAATAAATATTTCGTAGTAGCTTCCTCGAAGCTGAGACATCTGGTTGAGAACTTGCTCTCTGAGGCAGCCATGGAGAAATGCTTTGTTGCCTTAAAATATGACACATGGTCCCTCCTCAGCCAGAAAAAGAGAAAGAGCCAGGCCGGAGCTGAGCCTTGGCAGTAGGAAGGGTGTGTGGTGTGGCCCCTCCTTTACGCTGCGCTGGGAAAAACCAGGGAGTGTGGCGCCTCTGAGGTTAGTGGGCTGCCTCATCAGGACACCAGCTCCACCATCAACCTATTTTTATTCTTTTTTTTTTTTTTTTTGCTTTTTATTTTTTCTGGAAAGACCTTTTTGACCTCTTTTTTGACTTTTTTCTTCAAACTTTTTTGTTGCTCGCTATAAAGTGCTAACATTTTTTGCTTTGTTTCAAAGTGTTTCTATGGTGCACAACTATGTTGTCTTCTTGCTTTTCTGTACCTTTCTGGCTCTATGTCTTTAGTGCAGCCACATGCATGAAGGCAAGAATTCTTTGTCAATGGTTTGGCAGAACGACTGCAGTAAATATATATTGGGTTAAATGCCATCATCCGTACGCACTCCAGACATTTGTGGATCCCAGCAACAAAAATTATGTGCACAAAAAATATTTTCTATGTATGTCTGCAAAGAATTTTCCCAGTTAGTAAACAGTTCCCACAGTATCTCAACCATAATTAACATTCAGGTTGCTAACTTCCTCACACTAGTCCAAGAGCAAACAAGAAACAAGAAAAAAATTCAGCTGTTGTTTTTGATGTACTAATGTCTAGATGTCAGGGATCAATGTATTTAACCAGCTAATCCAACATGTTGAATCAATTCGTGTACAATGTGGTTATGTTGGCATGTTGGCAGGGGCTCCTCAGCTTTAGAATAAAAGAGTTTACCATCATAAAGAGGCTATCGCGCACCAACAGTCTCCACAGATACAGACAGTGCCGCGTTTGTGCCACTGGCCATTCTATGCAGGCACATTGTGGAAACTCCTCCAGCATTTACCAACAGCCTGGCAACAGTAAACCCGGAGAGCCAAAAGGGTCTACCCTGGCTTTCTAGAAAGACGTTTGCTTCACATTAGCATCCCGAGCTTTAAAGGGACAAAAAAATGCAGCAAGGATTCTGGCCTACTTGTAAATAAAACCTCAATTAGCAAGTTACAAAAACTCTAAAGTGAAAAGTATTGTAACTTTTGTTACTAGAATCTGACTGAACAAGGGCCCACACATTAATTAAGGGCTACAATTAACTTTATTTCTTTAGCACTTAAGGCATGTTTTTGTCCGACCAATGACAAAGTTAACATCACTGTGTCCTTGGCAACCGATGAAGGGATTGCTTGATTTATCCAATCCGTCCTCTCTGCACGGCATATCAGCCTGCCTGCACCCGTGTAAACGAGCTCTGTATCTCAAAAAGGGTGTTTCTGACTGACTTGAATTCATTTGAATACTTTTGACAACACAATGGAATGAATATAAGGAAATGGTTGATCCATCAATCTAGCCTGACGTTCCACTTTAGGAAAAACAGTATCCCCTCTGTTCTTTGTTTTTGGATTCCTAATGAGAAATCGAAAACAAAGTTGGACAGTTATATAATGCAGACCTCTTTGGTGAGGTTGGCACAGATTTTTAAGCCCTGAATTAGTTTGGTGCCGTATGAGCAAGCAGTTTCCTCTCCCTCATCCACAAACCACACCAACTGCCACGGTGTTCATTTCCACTCGCTTCCTTTGTTACCACACATCTGAAGATTCTCCAGTTTAGGAGGGACTGGAACGAACCGACTGTCCAGTGTGAACACGGCTATGCGAGCGTATCGTGCCACTCTTTCCAAGTTCAAGCAGTCTGATGTCAGGTCATTAATCTTCACCATACCACCCCAACTTCTGGGAGGCCGCACCAGATGCAGCGTCCTTTGAGCCACGAACAAAAAAGAGACTGAATTAATTATTTAATTACATACTGTCAGCCAGTAATGAATTTTACATGAGGAAAAGACAAAAAATATGAAAATAAAAACACAAATGTCGGCTTTGATAGGTCCGTTTTGTAACTCCAAATCCCTCACGAGCGTGACTGATTTTTTTTTTTTTTTTTGATTAAACTGTTTTGTGTACTGATGTGCTGCGATTGTGAATTATATTGTGCTCAATCCTGCACGCTTGTCATGTCCATCTGAGGATGTGTTTGTTCACACGGCTTACCTATAGGAGATAAAGACAAAATATCTGCTCAAGAGGGATCAGGCTGTTTTTTGAGGAAAGTGTTTTTTAGACTGATAGCTCTTCCATTCCAAGTGGAAAAAGCCTGGCAAACTCAATCTAATCGTGCTGGCACTTCATTAGAATGCTCCCAATCTTTTATCTGAACCCTGGAGAGCTGAGAAGGACATGGTGAAAGGAGGTGCCTATAGTGAGACAAAAGGCCTGGACAAAGATTTCTGAGTGGGGCTGGCGTTTTTCTTGTGAGCACCCCCACGACCACCACCGCTACCGCCCTCTCACACCCAGCCTGAATGTCTGTCTTGCATGACAGATGCAGAGGCCCAGCACCGGCTACAAGCAAGCAGGTGGGCTTAAAAAGGGTGAGCATGTGGAATAAACAGATTCTGTCTTATCCAAGATTTTAGTCCAAACCTAGATTTGTCAGATAGCTCAGTCCATGTGCTGGATCTGCACTTCAGGACAAATCTACCATCTCCAGCCAAAACGTCATGATATTTCTATCTCCAAACAAACATCCCCAAGCCTCCCTGCATGTTCTCCAAGCTTCAAGGATGTGTTGATAAAGTTGTGTGATAGCCAAGACAGTGAGACAGTCCAAAAAAATAATAGGGATGAACGTTCGAGAAAGGACAGCTCAATACATAACAGCCTGACCCGACAAAAAAATCTATTAATAAAGTCACTGTTTGGATAAGTGCAGAAGTCCTTGTAGCCCTGCGTGATTCTGTCCATGCCCGTAAGCATTTTGTGGCAAATACAATGGAAAATCAGGCACTCTGTGCTGATTTGCTTGTGAAATCGATGGCTTTGCTTGTTGATTTTGTGTTTCTGAATATTGCCATGGAAACAAGCGACCACTTCAGCTCCATCTTTGTGCTGCTTTTGCACAGCCACTGCATGGTGTAAAACTCCATTTTTCCCTCACAGCATCTAGTTTCCTTTCACTGTTTTCCTTTCATTTTCCCCACCAGTTTTAATCCAATTTTATTGTTTTATTTAGATTCTCGACAAGTGCCGGACAGAGCGTTGTTCTTTCTTTGAGATCATCATGTTTACAACATTTTTTTTAATTTTAACCTTAGCCTGAAACAGCTGTGGGCTGTCATTATTACAGATATAAAGTAGATGAATAAATGAAACAACACACAGATCAAGAACAAGAAAGATCGTATATTCGATTCATAATTTTCACTTTTGCAAACATTTCGTAGTGACAGCGGTCTCCTAACAGATAAAGGGCACTCCTTGGAACAACACTGGCCCTGCTTCTATGTGTGTATGTGCTAGTGTGATGAATAAAGAGCGGAAGCAACAGGGCACAGGGTGACTTCACACTTAAACAGCCTGTTTACAAGTCATTTACAGAGCTGCAGGGGGGGAAGAGGCTCGGACGAGACCCCCTAAAGAAAAGGCTTTTTTTAAAAAAAAAAAGGCAGGATAGTGAGAACTTGTTCTACCTTGAGAAAAAGAAAATGTTGAATGAACTTATTACCAATATGGCTGGACTGCACAAGGTCTGTGTCTTCTGTATGCAGGAAGTCAGTGTCACAGGCGATACTTTACAGTTTTATAGGTTAATTATAAACGCTGAAACAGATTGATAGTGTTCAACACTACCGTAACTAATAGACTCAAATCTTCATCATTTGTATTCGACATCCTTTTTTGTTCTCCTTTGCATAAAGCCTGTTGGGACTAGTTCTACTTAAAAGCTAGTGCATCACTCAGAGCTTTCCCCTGTGATGAAGCTCGTTTGAATTAAAGAGCTGTCTTGGGAGTATTCCTGTATATGCGCATCTTATATGTACTCAACATGTCAAGTGAATCATCATGAAACTATATCCACCAAAACAAAACGTCTCATGCTCTATTTGTGACCTAAATTAACAACAAAAACACACTAAATTTAGCTTCCCACCCAAATCTCTTAAAATCTAGCCAATTGCAATTGGATGGGAAAAGTGAAATTATCTCTAAACATGTAAAATATTACCATTCTCAAATAATACTCCACTTGCCTTCATTTGTGGGGACCTGTTATGTCCACATTTATTAAGTCACTGATGTGAACAGACAAATGCACTCTTCTGCAGCCGTCTTTAAAAAGACTAAAACGAATCTTGACAAATTCTGTTACACAGAAGAGCAATGCAAATGGGTTTCGATTCTTTTGAAGCTGCACAAGGGAACTGATGAAATATATCACACAATTTCAGATTAAAGACAGAGAGCCAGGTTAGGGAAACCAGATGTCTCAATACCTTTAGAGGAGTCACCCATGAAACCTTTTGAGAAAAGCACTGACAGCTCCTCCGTTAACCCTGCTCCTGCCCTAACCAGCTGTTTGCCTGCATCACTTTGTGTGGTTAGTTGACCGTGTAAATGACTGGTAAAAAATATCGCAGAACCAACCCAATACGGTGCAGCTGTAATCGGATCAAGGGATGCACATCAAGCATTCAACAGATGGAATTCTACTGTTCCTAAGTTTTGTATTTTTGAAGCTTTATTTTGAGCCAATGGCCTTTTGGTAATTATGATATAGGGCCCAGGTCAGTGATGAAGAGAATTTCCCAGTTTTTAAATCCTCTCTGTATGTAAACACACCTAATAGCTCCTGGCTTTTTCCAGTATCACTTCATATATCTTAAGCTTACAGAACACGCAGTTTGGCCTCTTAATGGTGGAGAGTTCCACTGGTTTCCACACTCCTCCCTCTAGTCACACAGAATAATCTAAACAAAGCGCTTGTTTAATGAAGCAGCACACCATTTACAGCGCAATCGCTGCAGAGCCAGATTAAATTTGCCTTGCTGATAAGTTACACATTCCAGCGATAATTAGTTCCTTATTAAATTTTAATACCATTTTAGTAATTCTACAAACAGGAAATCTTTAATTAGGAAGTGTTAAATAAAACAATTTGTCTGCTTACTAAGATAAGTAAGATGTTTGCACTAGCTTTTCGGACGGATGGGATATTTCTGATCCATGTGGCAAATTCTTCAAGATATGTGACCAACAGTGTGTGGGAGGACCACCATGGAGCATCAGAACATACAGACTCTGTGTCTGGCAAGAGTGATCCTGGGAGCCTCTCTGTCTAAATCCATGACAGACAGTGTTGGGTAACCACAAAATTAAAGGGGAGCATCTCATCCCAAAAGCAGCTCTGGCTACCTTTTTGTCCCTCTGAGGTTTAAAACGTCCTCACCATAACTGAGCCAAACATGACAGCAAAAAAAAAATGTTTGTGGTTGTGCTTTATAACTGACTGCTGTTGTCAATTAATTATTCTTTTCCATTTGACTTGAATTCAAGCAGGCAAGTTGACGTTTGCTATTTGGCTCAGACTCAATCTTCACGCCGGCTACTAAATATGCTTCCTGGATACGTCCGACAATACAAAAAGACAATGTCAGAGGACTGAAATTAATTACTACAATCAAATCAGATTACTAAGGACCTAAAACCTAAAAAGCCAGGTTAATGCCTTTTGCATGTGGAGAGTGAAGCTGTGTCTAGCAAACAGAGTCACACACAGAGCAGTTTTTTTATACGCTGAGTTTGACATCTGACTATGATCATGGGTGTTTTATTATGCAGTGGTAATTCTACTTTTTACATCTCATTTCATATAAATTTCCCTTCATTCACTCAAAAGAACAGTACCCTTATCTGTTACAAAGTCAAGCTTTTCTATAAAAGGATTGCATTTGATCGTACAATTATGTTATAATTTGATTTTACACAGACCACATTGTGGGATTGTTTTTTGTTTTGTTTTGTTTTTTTTATTCTCTCCTTTTACACAGATATTTTAAGCTTTCACTGTTCTTCCAGTATTTTGCTTCCATTCCCTGGTTTACCATTGTTTTTACAAAGCTCTTCCCCCTCAGAGATTTTTCAGATATGAAGTATAGAATAAATCCTCTTGCTCTGCCGTCATCACTTTACCTTCAGATGACCTCAAAATAATTTTGCAATGCATGGTTCTACAGAAGGGCAGATTTTTCAAGGCTGTAGTACCAGATTTTTGTTACCTGGCAAGCTGTCACTCAGTGTCTGCTTTCCAGTCTGCTGGCTTTTTGCGGACAGCAGGAGACTGGATGGGTGATTTAACACAGATTTGCTTTGGAACAGAATGGATATCATGAGCAGATGATGCTTCCTGCTACCCAGCTTGTTTAGCAATGCCAACTGCACATGTGCAGGGTAGTACGGACTGTGAAAACAGAAGGCTCAGCAGACCTGATCACAGTAAGCGCCCAAACCCTCTTTCACAGATAATATGAATGTTACAATAAATTATGGATCTCAAGGCAAAGATGCAGTGTGAATTTACACCTCATCTGGTAAAAAAAATCTTCCATTGTTTATGTTGTTAAATGAGATAATCACTTGCCTGCAAAAAGACCTTCAAGCTGCTCACTAACAAAGCATTTACTTTGCTCCAGAAAGGCTGAAGTATCCTCAGGCAGTAAAGTTGTGCAGCTCTCACCTGCAATGATGTGCTCAAATCTCTGGAGGAATTTGAGGGGAAGTGAGGAGGAGAAATTGGATCTTAGAAGGGATGCAGCAGTATGGGAAAAGGAAGTAGGAAAGATAAGAATTCTGGTCGGACATGGAGAAAGAGTAAAGTTACACAAACACAGGCAATGATTCAGGAAGGGCAATGGAGATCCCAGCCTTGAGAGTTAAAGGTTAGATGTTCAGGGAAGAATTACCAGCTGGATCCAGCTGCTGATGTGCGACAATTGTCAGTTGTCACAGCTGCCATGAGGCAGACTGTCCCTCTGGAGACTCTCGCTGTTTTCTTTCTCTGTTTTCCGTGATTACTTTGACCACCCTCACACCCTCAGACACTTGGAAGACACTGCTGAGAGGTTCCACCTCACCTTCAGCAGACCTTAATAAAAAAAATCTTAAGTCCCACAAGAGAGGCATCTAAGCCAGCATTCCGGTCCAGACAGATGTGAGAAGAAAGACTTTTATCTCACACACTCGTGGCAGTTCCACAGTCAGCACTGACCCTTAAAGTCAAACCTGGGGTTAGAGAGTGAGATGAACATTGAACACTGCTTGTTTTACAATTCAAGGCCCACAGACAGTTTTTATGGTTTATAGTTTGGAAGTGGAAGATAATGGATTTGCTGATAAACGCCTGAGGACAATCCAATCTGTGTCCATCGCCTAAACACCCACACTCTCTATAGATGAAGTAGTATTTATGCTAATCTCAGTATCCTGCTAAACCCCGGAGTATATGTCAAAGGAAGTATTACATTTGCAAACACACCAAGTAGTGCATTCAGCTATAAGACAGAAAAAAGAAAAAAAAACAGTACAAATGGGAATTAGCTTGCCTTCAGCTAAACCAGTCTCACAGGGAAAAAGATCAGTCTGGCATGAAAAACCATGAAGGATGTTTCAGCAAATGTCCAGTGGGACTTGATTTGAGTCCCATAAATTAGTATGTCAATTTAATCAGCTGCACTGGATTAGAATATCATTACCCAATGTTGTAAATAATTAACACTATTGTTAACTAGGTACTACTGAATAATTTCATGGCTCAATTTATTAGAAATAATGTGTAGAGCACAAATAGACTGTTGAAACCGTTAGGTGCTCATGTTTAAAAAACAAATTCCATCTATTATTCATACCTCCTCTCCGAGGCAATTATAATTATATCCTTTCCCTCATGCACAGATTGCCTTAATGTTGGCAGGAAAAGAGTTTCAGCGTACTGCCTACCTCTTTCAACTAAGGTGTCTGTAAAGAAGGAATAATAAGTGCCAACTATGTCTGAATAGTCTGTTATACTGCTTGAAATAATACTTCATCTGGAGTTCTCAAAGCTTAGACTTCTCAAACAAGAAGCCCTTTCTATAACACACCAATCCTACAGAAGGGAGGTGACATAATTAGTCTGAAAGCTGCTAAATAACCACTTCAGGTAAAAGACGAAATGGCAGATGCTATTGTTATTTAGTTACTTTACCAAATTGTTAAATTGCAACATTTTTGCTGAAGGACCTCCAGTGATGACAAGTGATCTACCATGAGCTGGGTGGTTTTAGAAATGAGCACTTGGCTTTCATCACAATCCCTGCTGATGGGAAATGAAGTTAGGTCAAATAGGAATAGGGAGAGGGATAGCCCAATGGGACAGTGGAAGAAACCCCGTTGTCTCTGGTCACCCCATCACACCAGCTCTTTTCAGAGCTCACTTCCTACTCAGCTGCTGCGAAACCCTCTTGACTTTCTCCTGGAACGATGGAATGATGCACACAGAGTAAAATATTCAGACATGAGCTTTAAGCCAACCATGCAAAAGTGGAGATTTAACACAGATTATTTCTAGTTGTTTTAATGCAGTTTTTCAGGTTCTAAAGTAAACTATAAACCAAAACATATCAGTGAAAGTGACAAATTATTCCGTGTTATTACAGTCTAACCAGGTTACTCAGACTTGACTGGAATAAGAATGAACTAATGTGCTGGTGACCTTCAGAGGAAGTAAAAGACTAAAATTTTGAACTAATGATCCCCAAATTATTATTAATGCAATGTCTCTTTGGACAGTAATGCTGATGGAAAAAAGAAATTGTAAATTTGGTCTGCAGTGGAAAAAGGCAGCCTTCAGATGTCATGGTGAGCTACTTGGACGTAGAACTGGCACCCCCGACTAAGAGCAGCCTGTTCTCACACAGCCGGCCAAACAAACGTCTGCTGCATATCCAGACAGGCTGAAGAGAGGTTACCAGTGGCTTTAAACACACTCTGCACAGTCTCAGTAATGCTACCAGTCATTGATTTTTTTTTTTCTTTCTAAACTCGGATAGGGATGCTTTTGGTTTAAAAATGGTTAAATACAGCATTTTAATTAATTACTTGGAACATGAACTTTATTTTTGTTGGAGAGAGCAATGGTAGAACTTTTTACTGCTATTCTGTTTCTGAAGTGAAGCCATAAGATGGAAAGGCCCGCATTTTCTATTTACTTCTCCTATGCCAAAGCCAGACCTTGGGGCAAGAGCCCATCTGTTCATTCTGCATGGCACTCTGACTTCAAATGATTCCAATAATATAGCAGCTCTCAGAATTTTTTTGAATTTGATTAATGCACTTAAATTATTAATTTGTTATAGTTTTTAAGTAAGAAAAAGATCCTAAAAAAATATTTTATTTCAAAGGGTGAATTCACACCACTTTCTTTGGATAAAGATTTGAGTTTGTTTTTGCCCGTGAAAATGTGAACAACCGCATCGCAACTATGCTGAACAAGGACTTTATAATACCTCCATTACCCTGGAAACCCTGTAAGGTAAACAGCGGGACAGCCAAAAATAAAATCATCATGTTATGAATCTGCAGGGAAATCCACACAAAGGCGCTCCAATTTATAGTGGCTTTAAACTAAATTAAACTTTTGCAGAGGAATAAAAGCAAAAGACAAATTTCTCCCAAAATGCCCAAATGGGGGTTATCTGTTTAAATAAATCACTTGTTTTAATACGGGGGGGTTCTTTTTTTCTCAATTATCAATGCATTCATGAAATGTTCATGAAATAAACCTGTGGGGGGGAGATGGCCTACCTCCAGAATGCAGGTCCCTGGAGCTGTGTTCTCCTTGATAGAGACATTGTAGAAGTGTTTCTCAAAGACAGGCTCATTGTCATTTATATCCTGGAGCACAATATTGACCAAAGCGGTGGAGGACATGGGTGGTTTTCCTCCATCAGTGGCCACCACAGTTATGCTGGGATTTGGGTTTTTTTCATAATCCAGCTGTGAGTCAGTAGTGATAATCCCTGTAACTGAGTCTATACTGAACCACTTGCTGTGGGCACCTTGGTCTTGAAAGAGGCTGTAAGTTATGTCTCCATTTGGCCCGTGGTCTTTATCCCTAGCGGTCACCTGCAGCACAAAGCTGCCTGGAAACACCACTTCAGGGATGACCTGCCTGTACACTGGCTGGTCAAACAAAGGTGGGTTGTCATTGACATCAGTCACCTGGATGATGAAGGAGGACTCGGCCCTGAGAGGAGGCGTGCCCGAGTCTGTCGCCATCACCCTCAACTCATAAGTGTCTCTCTCTTCCCGGTCCAGAATCCTGTCCACACAGATCAAGTAGATGATATTATCCTTTGTGGTGAGGGCAAATTTACCATCCCCTCCTTCTAGCGACACGTTAACATTGGCGTACTCTCCATAATCTGGATCTGTGACCGATATCCTGGCCACGTACTGGCCTGGCTGTGCACCTTCTGATACTCTTGGAGAGCCATCTTCACTGAGAAAGATGATCGTCATGGTAGGCTGGTTGTCATTGTAGTCTCTGACATGGATGGTGACAAAAGCGTTGGAGACCTCGGGCTGTGTTGCGTTGTCCTGCGCCTGCACCACCAGCTCATGGACCCTCTTCATCTCAAAGTCCAGCGGCTTGTTGAGTGTGATGACACCAGACTGAGAGTCAATGACAAAGTAGCGGTCTGGATCGCTTTGTCTCCTGTTTATTTCATACAACACCTTCCCGTTGTCTCCTTCATCATCGTCTGTAGCGAACACTTGCAAGATGTTGCTTCCTGGTTGGAGGTTCTCAGATATTATGGCATGGTAGCGGCTCTGGTTGAAAACAGGAGCATTGTCATTGATGTCTTGTACAGTAATATCCAATGACATCACATCAGTTCTCTTGGGAGAACCCCCATCAAAGGCCTCCAGAGACAGGGTGTATGTGGATCTCTTTTCTCTGTCTAAAATGGTGTTGACCACCAAGTCCAGATAGAGAACCCCATTGCTTCCCCTCCTGGTCTCCAAGGTAAATGCTTGGCCGACGTTTCCGTCCTTGATAAGGTAACCCTGCGTTGTTAGCTGTCCCTGATCGGCATCGACGGCTGGCTCAAGAGGAAATCGAGTACCGATGGCTGTCTGTCTGGGATTTTAAAGGGTCACACCGGTCATTGTGACAGCAATAAAGTTGTATCGATCCCGAACTTCTCTGTCCAGGATTTTGGCAGTTTGGATAATGCCTGTGCTTTCATCTATGTGCAGATCAGTACTGACACCTGTTCCCTCGTGGTCGGAGATGAAGAACAAGGTTGCTGTGACACCAGGAGGCAGTCCTGCACTGATGTCTCCAACAACTGTACCTGCAGGTTGTTCCTCATCTAACTGCAACTCGAGGGTTCCCAGGACCATGGGTGAGTGGAACGTTACAAGTTCCAAGGCCACACATATTATCAGCACAATTCTTCTGCTCCAAAATGCTCCGTGATGTTCCAAAGACACCCGAAATTCGTTGAAAGCTGTCCTCATTTTGGCTCTTCTTTTTTACACCTGGAGATGCACAAAGAAAGAATGAAAAGCTGAGTAATGCAGACATAGCAATGCAATAGGACCAGAGAGATGGTTTATGACCTTTACATCTAGAAGAACGTGCATTTGCCTTAAACACATTTCCATATGTTTGATGGGCTCCAATCCCATCCACAACACAAAATAGTTCATGAACACTATATTTTCCTCCACTCTTTACTTCATAAGTCAACACCTTTTTGTCCTACAGTACATACCAGAGAGTTTTCCTCTGCTAAACAAAACAGCACAACCACAAACCAGAGTGCACTGCATCAGCAGAGCAATCTTTGGCTGGTACCCAGTGACCCTACTACATTACTGTCATTTGATCTGAATACCCAAATTTAGATTTATACACAGCAAAAAAAAATAATAATACAAAAACACAGACTGAAGAGTTTGAAATTATTTTTATTAACACTGGATAACTGACAAGCATTTCGAAATAATAATTAATAACAAATATCTGGCACTTTTAATAATTTTGAATCAATCCAATGTTTATGGTTCAGTTTAAATGCATTAAAATTCCATGCATCTGGTTTAAGTCAACTGATATGGCTGCACTGGACATTTATTCCAAGAAATTACAAACAAAAAACACATTCTGTGATGTTCTGCTGAGAGGTTTCGAGGCTCCCTCCACTGGTTTCGATGATAAATGCAAACTAACAATTACAAAACATCTACGTGTGCAGAAATTGCACTCCAATGCATCCCAAAACACTGCATGGCCATCTGTTTCAGCCATGGTGGTGAAAGCAAGTTTGAGTGGCAGAGAAGCACAGCAGAGTTAGGGGCTCCATTCAGTCTACTTCTCTCCCCTTTCTGGCTTTGCAGTATTGTAATTGAGGGTTGCTGGAAGTCGTCCATAAGCACCCCAGATTCCATTACTAATTTCAGTCTGCCGTGATTTGGAGACCACAACACTGGAAATGCTAGCGTTTGTGTCATGAGCTGGACTGATTTCTAATGCGCTATAGTAAAAGAAAATCTGGAGCCTGACTTGTTATTAAAAATGGAGCGTGGCATTTTTGCTACATTAGCATGAATACAGTAGTACAAGTACAAAAATGATAAAGACCTCGGTACAAGGTCAATATATTCACATGATACCTCAACCTATAGGAGCAACATAACAAAATCTTTTTTACCTGAATATCTTGACAATGCACAATGGCAGACATGTGCACAGCAGACACCCTGGTGTAGATTACTTAGACAATCTGAGGCTGAAAAGGACATTATCTGTTATAAAGTCCAGAACTTCAATGCTTAAACTATGTGTCACCCAGTCTCCTCAAGCTTTGAGTCTAATTTACCTATTTATATTCATAATGACTTGGAATGATTGACAGCGCTGACTGATCAAGTGTGGAACCCCCTCAGGGCTGAAACCTTTGGATCAATCATTGTAATTATAGTCTTGTAGGGGCAACTATTCATTTTTGTTGTATATCTGGTTGTAATGCTTTGTTTCTATGTTATAAGCTTTTATTTGGAACATTAATAGAGATTTGACCACTGCTCACAATTTTTGTGCTCAGTGACACCATCTACAACTTCAGATGTGCCTGGAAAAAGCCAAAACTCATCATCATGAGTCCAGATTGGACTGTCAAGGTTTCTATCTGATTATTAGCAATTATTAACATTTTTAATTACTATTGCTGTAGTTTGTGCCTCACTAAAGTTTGATCAAGGTTCATTTTACCATTAGCTGGTTAGTAGAGCTTTGGCCCACATTCTCCTAAATCCACTAAACCACGTCAGCCAAACAAATACAAGATTTCTAAGGCTTTCGTGTAGAATGAAACCTCTGTTACAATGCAGCGGATATTAATCTCCTTTAGGCTCTTTATTAGCATGACAGGAATCTGCTTTAAAATCTGTTTCAGCAGTATGCTGGTGAGATTTCATGTTTACTTCTTTGCTTCTCATGCAATGTGCGATCCCTAAAACCAATATTATAGACTAAGATAATAATAATCTTCATGATGTGCTGTAGATGGACTCGCCACCATGGTAAAGCCGCAGTGTCTGATCCACAAAGCTTAATTATAAATCACAGCAGCAAGCTGTGCTGAGCTTAATTAGAACGCACGCAACACTCTCCCCAGTCGCCAACAACTGTAGCTAATTTGAGTGCTGTTACTCCATGATAGCATTTGGGGATAGCATGTCGGAACCCAGGGACAGGACTGCCATTTGGACATGAAGATGGCAGGTTTATCGTGAAGAAAACTTGAAAACACTAAAGATTTGCCAGACCACTGCACCTCACAAGTGCCCCAGTGGTCTCCATTAAGCTTTGAAAAGTCAGTCCTTCTGTCCCTTCAAGATGTTTCCTTCTGTCTCCTGATCCAAATGCATTTCCCGACCAGAACCATTTTCAAAATGTGCCAACACCTTATGCAGTTCAACGTCAAAACAATCATCTTTCCAACAGCAAGGTTCACTGGAGTAGGTTCAAATGTTTAAAGAAGATTTTGTAGATAACAACAACAGGACACACACACACACACACACACACACACACACACACACCTTCTGTGTTTGAAGTGGACACCGGCTGTTATTGCCCAGATTGCATCATTAAAACAGATTAGAAACAGATGTGCATCAAGTCACAGTAGCAAGGGCGGCAAAAGTGCACCAACAGCGTGTTAGTAAAGATGAGGTCAAAGTTGAAGTGATATATTAGGATTCATATGCAGAAAGTTGTTCAAGGAGCTCTATGACCTGTTTCTTTGCTGGTGGAGTTCAGGAGGGGACAGGGTTTACTCTGCAGCACCTATAGGTTCCAACAGTCTCATTTACAGAGTCCGCGAATATCAGAGGAAATGGGAATACGAAAAATTTCAGAAATATTTACCAAATTAGGCAAAGTGTGTGTCAAATATGAGTGATTGTAAACAGAACTGGCAGCCTCTGGTAATGGTAATATTCCCCATATCTGTATAGATTCCAGTATCACTTCACAAATGATTAATTATGTAGTTATAAACAAATGACAACAACTGAACTGAATAACTTCTTTAATTGTTTATAATGAAACATCTACACAATTGCAACCTCACTGTTACAACTCAAGTACTCGGTGATGGAACCCAACAGAGGCTTAATTAGTTTATTAATTGGGAGAAAGGAACACTTTTTCACGGTCAGTGGACGCCAGACTTCCAGCATAATAACGGTGCAGCGCGCAGATAATCATTTGGTATTTGTTCAAATGGAGTACGAGCGACGCACAAAGGCACAGCGGCAGCACTCTCCGGACAATGAAAGAGCCCCGTAGGATCCACTAATTTGGCCAAAAAAGGGGGGAAAAGAATTGGGAAAAAAAATCTTTTCTTTTGCGGGGAGCCATGCCATACAGTTAAAATATTTAGCCGCGGTCCAAGTCTGCGCGCATGGCTGAGAGAACATTTTTCAACTTTGATCTAGTTCGTCATAATCTATCATCAAACTGAGGTTTTACTCCCCAAAGGTTTAGGAATCCAAGCGCACACCGATCCGCCCCGCAGAGCTCCGGACCTAGATCTTTTTTTTTGGTGATTTCTATCCTTGAAACGAGCTCATGGCATGGTCCAGCGAACCGTCTCCGGAGTTCAGGCTGCGCCCAAATGTGGCACCGTTAGACCTGGCTGGTCTGCATAAAAGTAGTTACCGAGGTCTATTTTTCAAGTTGAGTCCACTGAAAAATAGCAAACGGTGAAAAAACGTGCAGATAAAAGACATCTGAACAGACGAACGTGTGCGTAAAAAGATCCGCCGCTCTGGATTAAACTGCGCAGATGACAACGCCAGGTTATTGTGGATAAAGATCAGAACCCAAGCCTGCGTGATCGATACTCACATTCATCTGTTGCTTGTTGTGTTTCAGGAGAGGACTAGTGAAATATTCTTCTCAGTACTCCTCTGCGTGCTCCAAAGTTAAAGTTACATCCATTTTTCAGATCTAAAAGGCGGCTGTCTTCTGCCGGTGAGAGAAGATCCCCCGTTTCAGGAGTGCTTTTCCAGAGATCTCCCGGGTTTTTTTTTCGCCGTCCTGTGAATGTCTGAGAGATGTTTGAGGAGAAAGCTCAAATTTCAACAGTTTGCAACCTTTTCGGTACAACCTAGTTGCACGCACCGCTGCAGCACGCCGACTGAAGGCGGTGTGGCAGCGATCGGTCGACGTCTCTCTCCCAATCTAATTTATTCAACACGTGACAGTGTAACCTCCTGTTTCAGGGCTCCTGCTCCTAAACTCCTGCTCCTCGGCCCTGAGCTGCTGCTGCTGCTGCTGCTGCAGGGAGCCGGAGCCAGGCTGCAATAACGCAAACCAAGCCGAACTTGGTTCCATCACCAGCATCATCAGCCCTCACAGAGGGCGATAAAGAGTGTCCGGAGGGTCACATCTGGATTGAAACTGGAGAGTTTGACAAACAGAAAGAGTTGAATAAGGATAGATAGATAGAGGGATGGATGGATGGATATTTGGGGGTTGAATTGTTTTATATAAAAACAGCTTCTGGTGCTTCTTCAGAGCTGCTGAACCTTAAAGTCAGTCAAATTTCAGGATTAGATGCACCGGCACGCAGCACCTTAAAAATAACCTCCCTATCAGCAGGAGCATCACACACACAAACAGACACACGCACTCACACACACACACAGAGCGGGAGAGCGGGAGGGAGAGAGTGAGTTTTTTACTCTCTGAAGTTAGAAGTCAGAAAGTCTCCTGGGGGTGATTTTATCAATGCAACTAACTTTTTCTCACATCTTGTGAGTCTTGAAAGGAGCTTTGCTTACGTTATTTCCTCAGAGAGGCACTAGTTTGCATCTCTAGCAGTGTCGGAACAGTCACCTCTCTTTATAGTCAACCCTGACTGCTCTGACAGCTTTTTTAAGTCAAGCCCTATGAGAGAGAAACGTGATTTATCAGCAACAATTATTAATCAAAACATTGATGGGGGAGTTTGCTAATAGTTTTCTATGAGTCCCGAGATACCCACTGATATATATATTTTTAAACAGTAAAAAAGGGCGCTGTGATGGCAGATCAATCTGAGAGCCTGCTTTCAGCTACAGTTCTGTCCATGTCATAAGGTCGTGGTTTTAGTAATTTCCCTGTGATTGTTATTTTAGTGACATCTGACCATGAAAACCACACAGCTTGGATCACGAACCAGCCCTGAAAGTTCACGGAAGAACAAACAGATTGGGTTTAATCAGGATTTAATTGTGTGCCATGGTCTCGTCCACTGGGGGAAACCGAATAAAAGTGCATCAAATCTATTATACGCTGGCGAATATTGTGTTATACAATAGTGGTGATAATACTAATTTGCTTGAGTGTTCATTATCTATTATATGAATGCATAATAGACTAAATTAGATTTGGTTAATGTTCATCCCAAAATAGTGTGGCTGTGAATGCTACCTCTTGTTCAGGAGCTGGAGCAAGCAGTTAACAGCCTGGTCGGGTATTTCAGCCGTTAGCGTTTGTCTCCACAGTAAGACAGCGAGTGGATGAGAAAATTACTAAAAATGATACCCCTACCCACTCCCACCCCTCAAACCATGCAGCGAACCGGCCAAGTCGAAAGTAAGACAGCAAAATATTTCTTCTACAACCATAATGAGATTTTTGAGAATATTGATTATATTTCTTCGAGCTCATGTGGGAATAAGGCAACATCCTCACATTTCATTCATCTTGCGCGTTTAGATCAAATTTCTGGCTGTTGTCCACTTAATAACACAAAGCTTTCCAACAATGACACCTACTTCAGAGAGTCAGAGAGCAAGAGAAGCCCCTTCTTTGAGCCTGCCCACCGTGAATGCGTTCTAATTATACACTATCAATCACGCAGTCCTGCACGTCGTTTTGCTGCGGGATGAAATTCCTCAGACATTGTAGGGAGTCCTGACCGATTCTGATGGAGATCACTTTTATTCCCCAGGAATGCGCTTCTGTTGTGCAAGGAAGGAATGCAGCATTGAGAGGGGTGGCCTGGAATTCCCAAAACAATTAAATTGTTCAAGCAAATGTTTCTTTGAGGAAAGCGGGAAGGTCTCTAATCCCATTACATCACAGCTCACAACGCTGTCAGAGGACAAATTTCAAAAAGCGTCAACTCTGTGCTCCATCGATCTGAGACGCACCACTGCAATGTGCCCTGGCACTGAAATAAACAATGGCTGCCAGGGTCAGGATGGAGCATCCTGGCTAAATTCCTTCATCCCTTCACCGGGGAAGATGAACGTTCAGTCTGCCGCTGCAGCTGGGATGCGGAGTCAGTCCTTCGCTCCAGCGCAGACACTGTTGTTCTATGGAATTTGCTTTGGTGGATGGAGCTGTTGGTTCCAGCCATGAGATAAAAGAACAAACCACAACCGCTCATCGTCAATCAATTACAGCCCTGTAAACACATTTTGGAACAAATGTGGGCAGAGTTTAGAACCTGCCTTCACTTAGCACCAACATACTGCAATGTGTTTTTCTGGTTTGAATTTACAGATTTCCCTAGGTTCAGAGGAAATCCACAACAGAGTAAACGACTGTTGCGTGTTGTGCCGGTGGTGTCAGAAGTCTCATTATGCCACCCATAAGGTTGCCATGGCTCCACTCAGCAATGCTGACGGTCCAACACAGTTTCTTTTTCCAGATATCAGCAGTCACGCTGCCTGCCAACTAAAACTTAAAAGGTCAAATGATTTTTTTTTTTTTAAAAGAAACAACTAAGTTGTTTGGATGGGTAGATGAAAGGATAAATAGTCCCTGGTGGAGGTTTGACTCCAGAACAGTCGTGTAATGCGGATAATTTTCAACTTTATATCCGTCTTTCTCAATATTATTGCAGCATCTTGTGCTCATTTTTATTTCGAATGCATGACTGCTTTTAATATCGCCATAAAATGGTCATTTTATACGTATTTCAGCATGCTGTTTTCTCTCAGAGCCATAAAGTTATGAGTCAAATCCCGCTACAGAACAAAAAGATTCTGAGAGTTTCGGCATGTGTTTGCATGTCATCTTTTTCATTTCCCAGCAGAGATCATGTTCATCCAACTTCTGCTGCTCTGATGTGACTTCAGAATTAAAGTCACATGACATGCAGTGTGTAAAACAGGTTCATCTCGGGATAATCTTCCTATGGATAGCCTACAGCCACCCTTTGTGGGTGAATAAAGGTTTTTTTTAACAAAATAAAACAAGAAACGTTGATGTTTTCTTACTTCCTGAAACAGAATATAAAAGGTGCTGGAGAATTACGGCCATTTGTGAGATGGAGGTTAAAGCAGCGGTTCAACGTTAGTGGCGCACAGATGTTAAAGAAGAGGACTGTTTGCTACTGTCGAGTCCACATGGGTTTCGGTTTGAACCAACACTGTAATTAGTACCTATCTAAAAACCAGCTGCTTAGCCCTCAACTAAAAATATGGAGGCAAGGTCCCACATTTACAATTACAGATGAATATACTGGTGATCGTTTCAATGATGAAAAAAAATTATTTTATAAACTTAAATGTACTAAATAACCACGCCCCATTCGTGCCCTTTAATGATTTTCTGTGGTTCAGAACCAAAATCCTCTTCCTGAAACATAGGTCTTTTATTCTGTCCTTCACTTTCAGGAACCTTCATCCAATGGTTTCAACCAGTCCAATCACAACAACAGAGAACTGTGCAAACGTTGGAATAAAACATAGTAGATAAAATAAATAAAAGCTGATAACAACTTTATCTGAAAGATACAGACAACGCAACACCAGGTTTGATCTTAGATGATAGGTTTTACTTTTGTTGTTTTGAATTATTACTTTTATCCCAAAGTGCAGAGAATTTGTTCATGATGAAGCAAAAAGTCTCTTCCCAACTCTTGTAGCGAGGGATTGAGCGGAACCACGCAGCTTATTTATCTCCACATCTAACCTGGTTCCTAATTGTTGCAGGAGTGTGGGCACGCACCAACAGCTGGAGCCAACTGCCACCAGATGTTTCTGACTGGCCAAGTGTCTGGCTGTGTGTAAGGCCTGGGGTAAACTTTGATCCTCCAACAGTGCTTTTATAAAAAGGAAGTACTGTGAAAACACAACAGAAACCTCACAGAAAGGTCTGTGGCGGAAAAACAAGCATGATAAAGTGTCTTCAGGTGTGGATGAGGACGTTTTAGAAACCACTCAGCGTCTCTAACCAGAGCCACTCATGCTACTGTTGTCATAACAGAGGTAATCATGGTACAACAGTAACAAATTCCCTTAATTTCCATGCTTATTTTCTAAACTCCAAAAATAAATCAGGTTGTTGTTTGACCTTCTGACATGTTCTCCCTCTCTCTCTCTCTCTCTCTGCGGTCCACAACGATACAACCCCTCTTCAGCTGATGGGCATCTTGGTCCTACATCCCAGGACTATAAAAGCCTGACCATCTCTGTCAGCGCTCAGCAGGCTTTGCACACCCACCATTTAGTTTAAAAGAGAAGCGGTGCACACCAAGCCAGAACTTCAAAAATAAACATGGCATTTATAGACCGGAAAAGGTTTTGCACAGCTGTGCCACTCCTGTTTCCACTCGCATCCAGCACAGTTTGGTCCCACTCCACTTCAGTAACAGGTAATTTAGCAGCAGTGCAGCAGATTTATTTCAGGCATTAAATACCATGCCTTGATGTTAAGAGCATCAGCGGAGAGTCCCAGGCCTATCTGGAGGACAGACGAGCCACAAGGAGCTGCCTCAAGAAAGAGTGACAAGTTAGTTGTCAGTCAACATGTTGATCCTGTAAAACATTCTAGATAAGCTCTATTCTATATTCTATTCACAGACTGAAAGACAGATATGCACACAACACACACAACACACACACACACACACACACTTTTTCACGACTTGTATTTTGGGGAAAACCATAAAGTACTGGAAGAACTACTATATAAGCAATATATTTGCATCACTCAGGTCCCTGAGAGTTATTAAATAATTATATCGGTAACAATGTGGGCAAAGGTTCCCTCTTGTGGCCAGATATTTTAAGTACAACATGATGATTTTATTTACAAATTAAAAAATATTTTGAAAATGAGCTAAAAAAAATGATAAAAACAAAAAAATGATAAGAAAATTATTTTAGGATAATGTATGCGCCCATACAAAACAGGTATAAATTAATATAATAGTGACTTGGAAAAAGTTGGAATATCACATGCAGAAAAGATATGTTTCACAGGCGTTTCTTCCTTTGGTTTTGTTAACTTTTAAACACTCTATTGACAAAACTTGTTTCTTGATATTAGTTATTATTGGCTAAATGCAGATCTTTATCGTTGTGGTAAAAACGACAAACTGCCCATCTCCGTCGTGTTTTATCCGCGTCTTTAAAATTGTGCGGAACTAAAAATCAGAAGTGCTCTTTTCCGACCGGAATGCAATTTCAAAGGACACCATCTGTTTACGCTACAACGTGGGATACCGGATAACTTTTTACCCATTTTGGAAGTGAAAATGGGTAAAAAGCGCATTAG
Source organism: Tetraodon nigroviridis (assembly GCA_000180735.1). Classification (NCBI taxonomy): domain Eukaryota; kingdom Metazoa; phylum Chordata; class Actinopteri; order Tetraodontiformes; family Tetraodontidae; genus Tetraodon; species Tetraodon nigroviridis. Next base: position 2,355,233 of record CAAE01015002.1, read on the forward strand.
TGATGACTCTACGGAGTCAAATACCCCTGTCAAAATATCAAAAGTTACGGAATTTAGTGGAACTACTTTCAAAACTATGCTGAAAGAACCCAGTTCTGCTATGAACGGTGAGTTTATGCGTTCACGCTGCCGATATTGCAACAATCACGGTAGTTATGAATAATAATTTTCCCATGTCTTTAAATAAGCTTCAGCTGCAATTTCACTCCGTTTTTGGGATGCGAATATTTGTTTTTTGTTCTCTGCTGCAGGTCTAAAGTCGTTTGTATCAGCTGCCAAGAAGCTGCCATCATCAGACGTGTATGATGTGGTTGAAGGTTACATCAAAATATCAATGGAGTGTACAGAAATATTTAAATTGCTGGAGGGAGAAAAGCATGTAGAGACAGAGGTAATAAAAAAAAACTTTATTGATTTGTCGGTTCGGCATGTTTATGGCAGAGCGATTAAAGTTTATCATCCAAAAATGTGTTTTCTCTTGCCAGTTGATCCTGATTTTTGAAAGCCTGGAGATGATACTTCTAAGGACAGCAAGTGACCTTTCCCACTTTAGCATGGTCGGCAATGCCATTGTGAAGAAAACTGTGTCTGGCTACATGAAACTTCTGCAGTCGTCTCTCCATTCAACCAATCACAGGTTGTTGTTGTTGTTTTAATAAATATTTCAACTGTTTGTTAGTGCTGTCATTTAACTACATAAGGCTAATGTTCCATTTTTTTGAGCACAGGTTTGTTCGTCAGTGCCTCGGTTTCCTGACTGCTTTGGTGTCTCAGGGTCCAGAGGCTGCTCGAGAGGTCCTAAATTGCATTCACGTCAATAAATCTCTGTCAGGCCTGGCAAAGAGAAAGGACAAGCAGGTATGTAGCATTCATGTTCAGACTGACTAGTAGGTATACTTAAATAAAATGTTCTATCATTACATTATACCCTATTCCCCTGATAATACTGTATAGTGACGTCAGAGTTTTAATCTAAAAAATATCCTCACATTTTTTCTTTGTGAAATCCTCAGGGAAGACCTGATGTACGCATGGCTTTTGTTCAGTTTGTGCTGTCTTTTTTGGTGTCTGGAGATAATACAACTATTGGACAAGTGTTAGAATTCAAAGGTAGGTCTGTATTAGGATTTTATTTGAAATTTTTACAGTAATTTTTTAGTTTGGGTTGATGGTATGTTGATTTGGTGCATTTGTCAGAATTCCTTCCAGAGATCCTAAGCACAGGGATAAAGGAAGACAGGATGTCTGTAGTAAATCTTATTTTATCCACTTTGAAAACCAGAGTAAGTTTTTTGCTGCTCACTCCCAATATAGAACAGGTTTTTTGGATTTACACTTACACATGTATATTTTTTGTTGTTGCAGGTTGTCCTAAATAAGGGCATAAGTAAAACCCAAAAAATAAGTTTTTTTTCACCTGTTGTATTGGCCCACATAGCATCCTTGTATAAATGGAATGGCCTTGTGGATGTATCCACTGATGACATTGTAAGTACCCTTTGGATGGAAACAAAGTTGAACCCAGTTTCAATTTATAACCAATGGATCTAAACCTTTTTTCTGTAATTGAGGCGGAGGAAGACTCCGATCGTGCTGGGATATCTGCTGTACGGGATCTTGTTCACAGCTTCCTTACTGACCTCTGTAGCTCTTGCAAGCATGGTATCAGTTTTCATGACGCCAGCTATGGCACAGCTGGCCGGTAAGTAAATAGCGAGTCAGGTTTTTCCAATTTACACGCCATCCTCACGCTGAACGTGGCATTTCAATTCTCGACAGACCCGGCAACATTGTCTTGCTGAAGTTCTTGGTGGGCCTGAAGCAGGCCACTGAGGATGGATTAGTGGCAGACCTGGTGGTCAGTGTGCTGAAGGTTTGCCCTGATCTTTTGGCCCGATACTTCCAGGAAACCCAGTATTCGTACACACCTCGCTGTAAAAGTGCATGGCAGGAAAATGTCCAGTTACTCAAAAAGGTAAGATACTTTTTAAATTTCTGCTACACACTAGCTATATATTGTATCAATATTTAAAAATCTTTTATTACAATTCAGATCTACGATGCCCAACCAGAGATTTCCACTATTTTTCAAACTGCTGAGGTCATCCCTCTTCCTCGTTTGCTTTCCATGATCATGGTGGTATCGCTTCCTCCAGTCTGTAATAAGCCATTCTTCACTCAGGGGCTCAGTGTAAGTAACTGAGAAACTCATCCAGTAACCACACTATCACCAGCTACTAAACACAGCATGGCATCTATCCAACAGCTCACGAACACTGCAGCACAGCTCACAACCCTGTCCATGACAAACTTCATCCTAAAACGAGCTAATAGGAATATAGAGTATCTTTTGGAGAAATCAGAGTGGCATAGCTCCAAAGGATACACACATGGCATGATGGAGGAACTGCTGCAGCAGTACAGGGAGGCTCTCAGCAAGGTAAGGACAAGGAACGGCTATCCAGTCGGTATTTATGCTTTTAACCACTCATGCCTACTCATGTACTCAGAACTGCTTATTTCTTTCAGATTTTGCCTGATATAACAAGTGTTATTGCAAAGTGGCAGTCGCTTAGCAAGAAGGAAAAGATAAATGATGAAGAAAAAAATACACCAACTGAAGGAAGTGTCACACAGACAGATGACAAACATGAAATTCCTGGTACCCATACAGAACAAACTTCTTATGTTACTTATCACAGACTGCAGCTACTCGAATGACTGGTTGTTTGTTTTTCCTCTTTTAAACAGCTGCTGAGACAGCTGAGATTGTCCTTTTAAAGGCTCTGATTCTTCAGATCATATGTCTGTACCAGAAAGTGGTTCCACATCTGGTCAGCCAGTGCAAATTTGACTTCAGCAAGCTTTTGAAAGGTAATATTTTTAGGATTGCGTGTAAATACAGTTTATCTTTTGGACATGACATTAGTGGTTTATATTTTTTTTTTTTTTCCACTGCTCTAGGTATCGTGTCTGACAAAGGAATACGGGAAGAGATTCCCCCAGTTTTACAGTATCAGATCCTGCAGTTGGCATTAGATCTCCCTGCAAGCAAGTTTTCATGGTTCCGGATACAGGTAAAATCCTTGTACTGCTGCGCTTATTTCAAGCCCCTTTTTTTAGATTACTGTTTATTTTCAATTTTTGTTTTTTTTCTTCAGGATGTTGCAGATTCAGAGTCATCTGGAGAGAAGTCTGTACTTCACCTTCTTCTGAAGATGTTTGTCAGCAGCAGCAGCAGCCACCTGAGAACTTCTACACGCTCGCTAATTCTGAAAGTGAGAAGCATTTATTTTTATTTTGCTTAATCTTGTATTGGTCAATCTTCCACCACATACAAAATGCTCAAATTTCCACTAAAATGTTGTGAACATTAGCATGGTGTTGGGTGTAATTCCACATCTGGTTTGTATTTAGGTGCTAAAGGACAGTGGGGTGTTTGAGTATACCTGGATGGAGCTGGAGATATGGCTCAACCAGCTGACAAGAGTAGAACCAAACCAACAAGAAACAGTCATTCAGTTCTTGGAGAGGGTGAGTTATCTGCACAACACGCTTATTTACTTTTTTTACTCAAATGAGTCATGAATCAGGTCATTGAATTCTAATTTGTACTTGCTCTAGGTTTTGGGAAAGCTTGTGAGCAGTTCTTACACATACACAGATAAGGTTGCCAGCCTTGTCCAGGAGGCAGCTTACCTGCAAGATAACCTGAGTAACCCAGACGGTGAGACTGCCAGTGCCCCAGTCTCGCACATAAATGGTGAGGATTTGAACATTCCCCTGACAGTTCTTTCCCAAAATGACCATACCTGTTTTTATTCAAACTGAGAGATTGTCAACAATGTTTTCTAGATGTTATAGACATGCTGGATGTCATCATGGAGGGCAGTGAAGGGGAGATGCAGGAATTCGGGCCATCTCTGAGTGAAGAGCTCATTCTTCAGACCTTTCCTTTCAGTGTGCTTGTACCTGCTGCTCTGGAGGCCAGAAACAAACTGCCAGCGGACAAGGGTACAGCACTGGACCAATGATGTGTACCTGCTAGAGCGCAACGTGGAATCTAGGAATATATATTTCTTTGTTAACTATGTGGGTGTTTTTTATTTTGTTTGTTCCAGGAGTGGTCCTTGAGTATTTGTCTGCAGTTCTTTTAGACGTGCTGCACTGTCAGAGAGAACCGCTCCCACTCTGTTTGGCTCTGCTACAGTACGACAAAGAGCTTGTTTCTTCAGAGCCCTCTGTTCTTCCTCATCCATCCATCATAAGTCTTCATGCCTATTACTCTAAATGGCTTCCCCCACAGTGCCAGGAGAAACTGGTCAGTTTTGTTAACATGGGTTTTGTTAAAATCTTAGTAGATTAAATAACAATTGTCTCTTATCGCAGTTTAAGCCGTCTGAAGGCTGTTCACGGGAATTATCATCATCGTCTTCCTTCACTGCGTTAATGAAGGCTGCTTACAGCCAGGGAGTAGACACTTTGCTTAAGGATGCTTTTAGAAAGAAAGTGGAGGAGTCTCTATCCTCCATGATGATGGCTGAGTATCCAGTAGCAGTCAAACAGATCTTACTCTACATAAAATCAACCCTGGAAATTGTTGGCACTGTAAGAGCACAGCACAAGCCTACCTGCTAATCTTCTTTGCTATTTAGACAAAATTTATGATCTAAATATAAAATGTATCTTCTCCGCAGTTGCCCAAAGAAATGGGTATTGTCCCTGTGAGGACCTTAATGGGGATCCTCTTGGATTTGGTGACCAAGCTGAAAGATTTCCAGGAGAACACAAACTCTGAGCCAATGGCTGAGAAGCTTCAGGAAGGATCAGAGCTCTTCTTAGAAATCAACCAATTGTCACCACAAGAAGCTAAGAAAGAACAGGTTGGAGAGAAACTCAGCTATAACTTTACCTCTATTTCACGCTGATTCTAAAATGATCTATTCTGTGTTCAGGTCCTTCTTTCCGTACTTGGCGCCATCTTCAAGCATCCATGTTTGGAGCCATGGTTTCTGGCTCTGGAGTTGTCTGCATTGCCACCTCACAGACTGAACCCTGTCAGGTTAAAGCAACTATGCACTCAGTTGAACGAGGACATTCTGGCCTTGTTAAAGACCAGCACTCCCGTTCTCAAAAACCTGGCTCACCTGGACCTTGTTAGTAGCTACATGGGAGCTATAGAAAAGGCAGTGCTTAAGGAAGTGCTGGAAAAGCCGTCCCAGGGGGCTAAGAAACAGTCTAAACCTTTTCAAGCCCTCCTGTCTTTGCACTGTTACTTGGACGCCGTTAGGCTGAATGAGGTCATTTCTAAATTGTTACTCCTCCCTCCGGAAAGTCTTATCCTCCCCAGGAGAAAGGGGACACAAGCTGAGCTAAGTGTATATGGACATGCAGCAGTACAAATCCTCACAGCAAACTCCTCCCTGGATCGCAGTATCTTTCTGTCCCAGACACACCTCCATGGTTTGGGGACCCTGTTCCTGTCCTGCTCCAGCCCCACACTAGAGGCCTTCGTACTGCAGACTCTGTCCGATGAGCCAGGCAGTGCCAAGCTTGTTAACAAAGATGTTTTGCTGCATTGTTTCCGGTGTCCTTCACACAACACTCAGGCAATCAGCTCAGTGTTACTGCAGAACTGCTCCACCCATCTTCTTTGTTTTGAGATGTGGTGTTTAGAACCTTCAAACAGGAGAAGCTTTAGGCTGCAGGGGCAGGGGCCAGAATCCACAGCTGAGGGGTCGTCCAATGCACGAGTTTTGGTCATCACTAAACTATAAATTGCAAATCTTAGTCTCTTAGCGACATCTCATTTTATAGCTTAAACTGTTATGTGATGGTGCAAAATCGTACCTTGAGTGGAATTCAGAAGGTTTGTCATTGACTTGTGAATAGGATTAAGTCTTTGTTTACTTTGCTACTTATGGTACATTAAATATCAATTTGTGTTTTTTTTTTACAGTGAAAAAACAAGTTTTAAAAACCTTAAAACAAAAATTGCTCGTCAAATTGTCCCAATGTGTCCTGGGAGATGCGACTGAGAACTCAATAACCCAACAGACTGAAGCATTATCCAGCCTGATCAAAATCTCCGCAAACGTCAGTGACATCAGGAACCTGATGAACAAACTGCCGACTGCTCTTCAAAACGTGAAGAATTTCGAAAGGTTTTTATTCAGCTTTTGAACCTAAACAATTTCTGATCATTACTAGCCGTTATTATATAACCTCTTTTCCCCCTTTTCAGGTGGAAATTAATTGATGTTATTACTGAAAAACTGGCTGATTTTCCACAAGAAAAAGAAACTTGGAGAAAATCTGTTGTTACTGCTGCCATCAAATGTCTCATTGCCAGTTACAGCAGCTATAAAGATCAGACTACCTCCCCATCTGAGCAGGAGAGGAGCATTTTGGAAAGACTCTGTCAACACCTTGTGGGTTTCTCATACAAACACACATGCACACTCTTCTTTTTATTTCATTTATATTATTTAACCTTTTATTTATTATCTTTATTCAGTCATCATCTGAAGACATCACTTCATCTGAGTGGAACACTTTTGTCAGGAATGGGTTAAAGTAAGTTTTTTTTTTATTCAGAATTTTTATTTTATCTAAATATTTTGTTTCAGTGACATTAAACAACTTTGCTGTGGCAGGTATCGCTTCAAAGATCACCTCTTTCTGAACACATTGAGCAGCCTGTTGGAGGTGATTTATACTGACAGTGAAGATCACAAGGATCTGGTCTCCTTATCAACCATTCATATGATGGCCAGCACCCATTCTCTCTTTCTGCCCACAATGTTGGACTCTGCTGAAGAGCCCAAGTATTCTTCTAAAGGTACAACTGTTGTGGGTGAAAAATTTCAAACTTCAGCTTCACTTTTTGTCTCTTTTTGCAGACAAGTCAAAATTTGTTGTCTTTACAGATGCTTTGGTGTCTTTACTTCTCTGTTTGGTGAAAAAATGTCCAGCAGTCTGTACAAGCAATCACTTTGTTGTACTTTTGGGAGCATATGGAGTAACGCTTAGTACTTTAGGTAGGATCTAAACGTATTCCAGTACTTTTGGGTGTTGTGCTGCTTTCCTGTGAAATGTATTTTTTGGTTTCTAGATCAGAAAATATTACTACTTCTTCAAGAATATGAAAGGAACAATGTTAGCCTGCTGAAATTTCAGTGAGTTTCTTTTACATTGGAAAATCTACACTTGAAAGAACTGTCTTAAATAATGAATTCCTTCCAACTGCAGAGCCTTCTTGTGGGGCCCAGCTGCAGTGGAACATCATAAAACCAGGAAAAGCCTGGGAGCTTCTCTTTGGAAGCAGGTCAGCTCAGATAATTTGCTGGCCCTCCTGAATACTGACAGGATGCTGCAGACTGTCGCAAACTTTCCCCAGCAACGCAAAATGATGACCCAGGTCAGTGTTTATGTGCGTTATACTTTCCAGATTAGCATTTGTCAGAAAGTGCTGCAGTTTATCCCTAAAAACATGTGATTTTTATCTGACCAAAGGACTTTCTAAGCAGTATTTCATGAAAACCCTGAACAAAAAATAAGTACAAAATGCAGTTTTTGCTCCTATTTTTCATGAGCTGAACTCAAAGATCTGTAACCTAAGACCTTCATACAAGACCTCTAACTACACAAACAGCCAATTTTTCTCAATTATTGTTAACTAATCCTAATTGTTACTTAAATATAGGAAAATAAGGGGCTCATTTACACTGACGGTGCCACGAAGGACCTTGGAAATATGTATGATCCCTGTTTTCTTTTGCCT
>CAAE01015002.1:2376247-2395864 GCA_000180735.1 Tetraodon nigroviridis
AGGGCTCACCCGTATCTGTTGAACCTCAACAGGAAGAGGCATACTGGAGGTTTGTCAACACGGGAAAAAAAAGCATTTTGGCAGGTGAAAAATTATTTCTGGTCTCCAGTTGTCCCTCTTTTTTTAAGAGCCGCCTTTTTGGCCAAAATTTTGGAATTACCTGCATCTGCTGTATTATTGGTTTTTCACAGAGATGTCAGCGTTTTGATTGGCATGGGGGTGTTTTAGTCTGAGTGTGTAAACACATGTAGGCTTATGCTTCCCAAACCCTTCAGGACTGGAAAACGTGCCTATTTAATCCTTTAGGGGGCGCTGCTGCGAGAGATTTCACTCGTCTCTGCGTGATAAAAACACGGGCGGTGGGTGCCCAAGACAACAGGCCAAGTATTTGCTTAGAAGTATTTCACCCTTAACTCTGTTTAGAAGTCAGCTTTTGTTCCGGCATCGGTTGAAAATAGGAAAGCACAGCTGGGTAGGAAAATATGCTTTAAGACGTTTACAGGAAAGCATATTTCAACAAGAAACTTGGTGCCCCACTAAAATAGTTCTATTCTAAACAAAAATAATTATTAATTTAAATTAGTTTGTGCTGTTAGTGTCTACACATCTTTTTAACTTAAGTCCCACTATTCTAAAATGTGGATTTGCTGCATACATAAACTATCTTTAAAAAAGAAAATATCTTTTTGTAGAGGTGCGTTTGGGATAATCCTCAGATTGTACCCCTCACTCACATGAAAACAGAGGTCTTTCCCCTCCCGTTCTGATGTGAGGTGACTTCTTCAGGCACGGGGGTCAAAATTTCAGTCACCTCAGGTAATCCGACTGTTCTCAGTCCGTGTGTGGAGAACATCAGACTAACACAAGTCCTCACAAAGGTGAGTGTTGGAGAACTGTCCTGAAGGGAGTACCCTGGGTGGGGGCCCTCTGTTGACCGGCTTCATGTTGCTCTGAGCCGCATGGATAAAGGTAGTTAAAGCCGTGCTTAAAAAATATAATGAGTAACAAAACTAAAAGTTTGTCTAAAGTCAATAATATTGCAGTTGATAAAAGAACGACCTTATAATTCCCTGCTATCAAATGTCTCCCTCCTGTTACGTGTCCCTCAGATAGTATATAAACTGCATGCTTAAAGGTAAACTGATTTATTCCATAATTATTTAGTACAGTACTACTCTGAAAATTGGAACTTAACTTTAAAGGCAAAGTGTACATCCTATATAGACAAACAGGATGCAAATCAATATATTTAAAGTGTTTATTGGTTTTGATTTTGCTGATTAGGACTGGCAGCTTCAGAAAACCTCAAATTCAAAGACTCATAAAATTATGACTGTTTAAAATTAAGAAAACAAAAATGTTGGAGATATCTTACTTTGCATGTAACGGGTCGTTAAAATAGATTAGTTTCTCCTTTTATTTTGGAATGCCTGAAAAAAAACAACTTTTACACAATATTTTAATTTCTGATGTAGTATTGTAGTTTAAAGCTGAGTAATTTATCAACAAATAACAGTAGTAATTCAGCTCCAAATCTGTCAGAGTTTGAAATATGTTTTAATAAAGCAAAAGTCACAAACAGATGGAATATGGCAGGTCATTAAAAGTGAATAGCCACAGGAATTTTGAGTAAGTGCTAGGTATTAAATAAAATTGGATTCAAATTCTAAGTTTATGTTTTCCTTAGTAATAAAAAAGAACCTCCTATTAGTTTTTTTTTCTTTTTCAAAAGAAGTTTTACTAGTTACAGTTTGCATAGTGTTACTGTTTTGTCAATAAGTTATGCTAATTTGTGAATAAAAATGATTCAGAAGGTTTAATGTTAGGTTTTTAATAGCTCTGTGCAGTCTAGCTTTAATACTTAAATTACTCTAATGAAAAACATTGGTGTCAAGAACACTATGTATCTAATTTCTCTGTATTCTGTATTCTAGTGTGCCAGCCATTTAATGCACTTTTATTGTGTGAAGCCAGAACGTCTTTGTCGCCCTCTGGTGGCTGATTTTGGAGTGCGTAAAAAATCCTTTTTTATAAAAATGTCAAGAACGGATTTGATTCATTATTTCGCCGTGTTTACTTTTAACCGGTTAATTCCTGATAGGTAGACAACATCATCAGACAATTAATTTGCTCATCAGTGAATAAATTGTATCATCTTGGGGTTTTGGGTTTTTTTTTTTTTAGAATACAAGGTGCAATTATTCTGTTTCTAAAAAAATGGGCATTTGGACTTAAAACGGACGCTAGAATTGTTATACTACCGACACTGTTCAGTCAGTTGTGGGTTCATGTACAGGTTGAGTTTTATTCAGCCCCAGGAAAGATTGCATCAGGTAAAGGGTCGTGCCTAAACGGCTTTCACCTTTCACCAGTAGAAAGGGTGTCTACGTGTCTACGTGTCTCACCAGTGGGGGAGAACACTGACAGCGTTCTGTTCCTGTCAGCGTCATCCTGACATGCACAGAATGGTTCCTCTTTTACCATTTGGCATTTACTACATTTGACTAGCATCATTATATTAAAAGGATAATAACAAAAAATCTTATTATTTGACTTTTCTTTAAATTGAAGCTTTTTTTGTTTTGTTTTCTTCAAACCAGGTACTTGAAGCTGTTCCAACCAATAAAACTGGATGCTGGGGATGCCGTTCCGTCTTTTTTCCCCACTGCAGCATAGTTTGTTGTTAAATCAATAACAATGGTGTTGTGCGTCTTTGTCTTCCAGGCGGTTGAACAGGCAGCACCCATCGGGAGTCCGCTTGGCTTCCCTGGCCCCGTTATTATCCCCCCTGCATCCATTCCTCCTGCAGGAGCTGCTTTCATCCACCAAGAGATGGAACGTACAGCACTGGCTCCGGGTAAATGATGGAACCATTGGCAGGGTGTTCTCTGTAACCCTCTTAAATGTACTTAAAACATATTTTTGAATGAACCTCTCCTGACTGTTACTCGTGCTCGTTCTCTGTAGGAAGTGAACATTGTGAAGAAGATAATAAAGCAGACAGAACCAGGCTCCCCGCACATATGGACAACCAGATTGGCCCCGCTGTGGCATCTGCCATGGCCCTTCCTGACCCAGGAATGATGCCTGGTCCTCGGCCACGTTTCCCCCCTCTGCAGCCCCCTGCTGGAACCCCTGGTCCTCACCTACCTCCGTTTCTCTCACCTCCAAACATGTCACACTTGCCCCCACAAATGATGCCCAGGGGGCCCATGTTCCCCCCAGACAGGTTCAGAATGCCCCTGCCCTTTCCTCCTCGCGGCCCTCCCTTCCACCGACATCCTGCCATGGAACCAGGAGGCATGGATGATGGAGAAGGGAGGCATTTTAGAAATGCAGCCCCAGGATTTCCACGTCCAGCCTTCCACAGAGGGGGGTGGTAGATGATTCTTTTTTTTTTTTGGGAAGGACATAAATGGACGATAAGCTAAGCCACTGTGACGTATATTAATACTAACTAGTGCAGTATCACCGATGCTGTCAACCAGTTAATTGCAGACATGTCTGCTGATCGTTTCACACGGTCAGAATCCTTTTTGGGCACAGCCTTCTGAAGCCTGAGGACTGGCAAAATGTTGTCCTGTCATTTTTAAATAGTGGCTCCAAACTGGTTGCTTCCACTTTGAAAGTGTCTTTAAATCTGCAGCAGTCTATAATTCTGGTAGTTGATGATTGGTTTAAAAACAAAGTATGTAAGTTTTTTGCTGTTTTTTTTTTTTTGTTTGTTTGTCTATAAAGGTGTCATAAAAATATTTCATAAGGATTTGACATTTGATATTTAGAAGAATAATTTTTCCACACTTGTGCTCACTTTATTTTCAGCAGAGAATCTGATGTATTTGTAGGAGACAAGTTTATATCCTATATTTAAAAAGTGGAGTAAACTGTGAACATGGACAGCCTCTGCCGTGCATCTGGTGCATTTATTAAACATTTACTGTTTCATGGTAATTTTGGTTAAACACATTTTTCTAATATTGTTTTTCATTTAAAAAGTTAAACTATTGTGTAAACAGCTAATATAGTTTAGTAAAGTGACAAAATATTTGTGAGTATCTCCAATGTTCTGGCCAAAGCAGTAGACTAATATTTAAAACATTGTGTTAGGTTTAATATTTTGTATTTTTAGCCACAGAGCGTCGACGCTAACGGCGCCACCTGATTGGCTGCCTGAGGAGAGTGACGTGGCGTCAGCGCGGGAGGCCCCGCCCCCTCGGCGCTGGAGGAGTCCTGCTGCGGTTCTGGTTCCAGCTGTGCCAGAAGCTCCTGGCTCGGGTTACAGCGGCGGAGAGAGGCTGGATGCCGACCCGGAGGAGCTGTTCCACACTCCGGCCGTGGCTCCATGTCTGAAGAGGCCGACGCTGAAGACACGGTTCAACTTCTGAGAGGCGGAAACGATCCCTGGCCAGCGACCGGCAGCTTGGGATTCCACCACGAAGACACTTTCACTGGTTTGGGTAAGTTTTGGAATGCATGCCATGTAGGAGTTAAGGGGAGGTCACGGCGTTTGATACTTTCTTACATTTCCCGTGTGGGTGTGGAGCCTCGGCGGATTGTCGCCGCTTTCCCAGATTGCGCAATCACCAAAAAAAAAGTGCGTCTCATTCCCAGATTTCCGCGATCGCTCTGACGGCCCTGGTGGCGGTTAGTTTCCCCTAATGAAAACCAGATGTTCACCTCCTTGCCCTTGTACAGTTCTGCAACCGCAGAAGGAGCTCGGACTGTGCAGCGTACTCACCAGAACTGTGCAGAAGCTGCAGACGCACAGCAGCGGGCCCCTACAAGTTATGGAATTGAGGAAACGTTTTTAAATATGCACGGCCGTAACAATATTTGCCACGCTTTGGTGCAGCCCGGTACTTTGCATTTGGGTTTGTAGCTTCTAGTTTCTGATTTTTAGTTATGGCTTCCTGTCCGCTTTGTTTGCTTAGCAGTTCATTTGAACTGATGACTGAACACATGCGAAGAAAACCAATCCTTCCTGTCAGAGCAGGCTGTAAGTCTTTCAAACTCGGCTGCTAGGTCAGAACCAGATAGGCTGCATTGCGCCATGCACTTGCTGCAACCTGCTACTGGTTATTTCTCCCTGACAAAGTGCGCCAGTGTGCGCCAGTGTGCGCCAGTGTGCGACAGCGGCGCTGCACTTGATGTCATAAAACAGAAATAAAGGTGAATCAAATCTATCAGCTGACGTGTACTCATGCAGGTAAAGTTCCCTTCTTGGTGTTTTTGCTTCCTGACATGAGAACAAGGGGTTGTTGTTAGGAAAGAGGGGATGGAACCTGGCAGAAGTGTCTGCTGTGCAGGATTGAGAGATTCCACAGTCACATGGCTGGAGAGAACAGCGATGCCAAAGAACAGCAGCATGAACAGCAAACAGCTACAGAAACGTAGTAACCATTATCACCATTATCACCATTATCACCATGATCCACTGAAGCCTGATTAAAATAGAAGCAAAAAAAAAATCACAAGTTTTTTATCTTTTTTAAGCTGTGAAATTGAAGATTTTCTTCAGCTTCACCAATATTTGCTCTCGATGGATCCGGCATCTCGGACCAGGTGGTTTCCAGCCCATCTCTTCTCCCACCATCATGTTCTTACTCTTCTCCCAGAAAGGCCAGCAGCCGGTTCCAAAGCCTCCCGTCCCTGCAGTGGAACGAGTGGTCAACGCAGACGCCCGGCTCATTTGAAAAGGCAGCTTTCTGAACATTCACCATGAAAGTGAGCCGGGGCGGTTTAAAGGTTTTCCTGACCGCTGCGACGACAAAAACCAGAAAGAGAAGGGCTCGGTCATGTCCGAGGAATTGCTTTGTGCCCCAGTCCCGACCACATTCCCTAACAAAAGGAAGGATGTGATGGAGGAGCCGGTCATTGTGATGTATCACCTGACGCTGCTTCTGGAGCCATAAAAGGGAAAAAACAAACGTCTGCTTGTTGGTTTTGGTCAAACACACCCTGACATGGCAACAATCCATGAAGGGTTTTTTTTTTTTTCCCTCCACAAGGTTTCTGCCTTTCTGGCTGTTTCTGAGGCAGCCAAGGCTTTGGTCTGCTGCTCCTGGCTTTCCTCCCCTAAAGAGAGAATCGCTTGTAAAACATTTCCAAGAAAAATGATCCCAATCACAACAGATTTATGAAACAACAAAACACTTTTCCTGCAGCTTCTTTCATTCCATTCCAAATCCTGACAGGTTTTTCTGTCGAACGGCTGTCGGGTTTAAGGTTTCCACAGACTTGTTAAACTAGATTAACGAGAATTTATAAAGAAAACGAAATTCTAAAAAAAAAAAAGAAGAAAACATTAGCAAAAGACAGTAAAATCCAGGTAATCTCAAAATCAACACGGACAAATGGAAAGAGTGGCATGTTGAAAACCATTACAGGGAGGGTTAGGGTTAGGGTGTGAGCGATCAACCTGAACTTTGTGAGTCAGAATTTAACAATTTAATCTCACCTCCTCTCAGCTGGCAAAGATAAGTGTCCTGAGGAGTGTGTGTGTGTGTGTGTGTGAGGAGAGGAATGTGGAGCCCGTACCAGCCCCTCTAAACATGGCAAATCCCAGCTGGGGTGCGGGCCCAGGGGGGGCAGAGTGAAAGCTCAGGGTGGAGATTCCAGATCCAATCTACGCAAAAACAGCCCGGCTGTCATTGCAAAGTGTTGTATGAATCAGTCCCACTCAAACGGGAACTTTGGCGTCCCTCCGCCCCCCCCCCAGAAGTGCTGCGAGTGAATCAGCAACAGTGGAATCCTTGTTTCTCTCCAGGCGGAGAGTCCGACCTCACCCTCCGCATGTCTGCGCAACCGTGTTTGTCAGTAAAACAGGTGAGAGGTTTTCTCAGCCCCTAAAGGCTCCGCACGCTCGCTCTGGGATGTTATTCCGGGTTCTAGGCTTCTGTCCTTCTATATCGTTGTTTTTCCTTCTGCCTAAATCACCACAGCTTCCTTTTTGTTTAATGTCGCCATAAAAACGGTGGAGGATCTTTCCCCCCAGCAGTGGCTGTTACCGTGGCGATCTGTCTGCTGCCGCTTCCAGGCGGATGTAGCGTGTGCACGAGGCTGTTGCGAATTCCGTCAGAGTGCTTTTGTCCCAGAAATGCAGACATCTGCAGCAATTCCTTTCTTTTTTTGTGCTGTGATTCCACAGATGTGCTGGTGTTAGATGCAGCTGCGGTATGAGGAATCTCTCCTGTCCGGACATGTGACTGAACCAGGTGACGCGCGCCTGCGGCTGAAACCTCGTGTGTACACTTTCCGAAAGCAGCAAGTCGCCCCACAGCCATGAGTTCTCAGACGAGCTTTGGCAGCAGCATGCTGTGTAAGTTTGCCACTCATCTCATTCTTGGTCATTCATCTGTGTGGAATTTAGTGCAACTGTTTTCTTTTCCTGAACATCTTGTGCTCGTGTCCACAAAGTCCAGACCATTAACGATGACCTGAACGCATCGCTGGCCACGGCGGATGAGTTATCCAAGGAGTTCAGCTCCCTGCTGGGCGAGGTGTCCTCCAAGGAGGAGCCTCAAACACAGGTTCGGTGCTGCTTTAGATTCTCCTCAGGAATGCACCTGTTTTTTCAGACCCTAAATGAAACATGTCCAGGGTTCTTATTGTCTTATTTCTCATTTAAAACGCCTGATTTCCCCCCCACCCCCTCCCCCCCTGCAGACCAGCTCTGTGGTTCCCAGAGAGAAGACCCCGTCCACCAGCCCCAGAGTTTCAAGCCCACAGAGGGACAGGCAGCACATGGAGGCTCCAGTCTCTCGGTCGTATTCTCCGAACTCCAAAACCTACCGTTCCTCGGACATCATGTCCAGCACCAAAAACGTCCCGTCCACCCCTGACATCACCACCACCAGCCCCCTGTCGTCCCCCAAGACCCAGAGGCCTACCCACTCCCCGCTTCCCCGGGGTAATTCTGACAGCTACCTCTATGGGCAGTACAGCCTCAAGCAGGCGCCCCACAGCCCGAGGCATGCCTCTCCCCCCCGCAGGAACCTGAGCCCACATGGCCTGAGCAGTCCCTCTCTGGGCCCCACCAACCTGTCCTTCAGCCAGTCCTCGCGTTCCGCCCCCTTCCCCACCTCCCCCAGCCTGCTGAACCCGTACGATAACGCTCAGATGGGCCGCAGTCGCCCCGGCCGGACAGAGGGGAGGGGCCCGGCCCCTCCCCTCTGTCCATGAACCACCCCGTGTCCAGCACGCTGCCGCGGAATTTTGGACGTCGAGAATCTGGTAGGTGGCAACGCGATATTAGCATGCGGGACTTCATTTGGCCTGTTTAAACCAAGGAAGTGGAATATGAGTCTCTTCCTCTCTCTCAAAGATGGCGCGCAGAGCAGAGGAGCCCAAGCAAATGGAACGAGACGGATCTGGACCTGTCGTACGAGAGGAAGCCTCACCACACCTACGACGGTCGGTTCCTTTCAGCTTAGCTAGTCCACCTTCTCAACATCAGAGGCCCGGGGACGGTCCCCCCCCCCTCGGTGGGCCCAGGAGCACCGGCCCCGGCCTCTGTTTTCTCAATGAGCGCTTTCCCGTTGCAGAGACGGAGTGGGTCCGGCCGATCGTGCCCAACAGCGCCTGGAGGGAATCGGACCTTGACGGCCCTCCACCAGCTACAACCCCCAAAAAGGTGCCGCTGATCCCTGAGAACCGATGAGGACAGTTGCTGCTGAAACCGTCTGCAACTGAAACGACTGATTATTTTTCCCTGCAGGACCCTCGGTCCAAAGCTCTGCAGTTCTCCCATAGCTCACTCCCCCGCAACGCACGTGTGAACGTACCTCCCGAAGTTTCCTCTCCATCCCACTCCCCCTACACCCTCCAGCCCATCGTCTCCCGTATTTCCATTCCTCCGGCCTCCCCTCTGTCCCGCCAGCGCAGGCCCATCCCGCTTTCTGTCATCATGCGTCTCCAAAATCCGTACTGGGGGGCAGAGCCAACCCTCCACCCCAGAGTGGGGGGAGGAAGCGACATGGCAGCGTATTTCCCACCTGCACCCATGCCGAGGGATTTCTTCAGGCAACCGGTTTTCCAGCCTCAGAGACATCCAGCGGAGCTGAGGCAGCCGGCCCTGTACAGCGACGGTAGGGCGCCTGCACGAGCAACGCTAGCGGGCAGCTACCTCCAGCTAACAGCTACCTCCTCCTTTGTTCCAGCGCTGAGCTCAGGCGATGTAGATGCGGAGCTGGAGCGGCTGGACCCGGCTCCGAACCTGCCCGTGATCCCGGAGAATCCGCTGGCCCAGTCCGAGCAGGCAGCCGCCCCGGCTCCCCGGCCGCTCAGCCCCACCAGGCTGCAGCCAGTGGTGGCTCCGGAGGCCCAGAGCCAGGAGATCCCTAACATAGAGGAGCTGCTCCGCATCCGGGCTGAGATTCCCCGGGCCTTGAAGAGACGGGGCTCCATGGACCCCTTCCAGCCCCAGAAAACGGCCTCCCATTACCAGCCGAACCAGTACAAGCATCTAATCGACAAGCTGTTTCGGAAGAAGGAACACCGTCCAAAAGGGGATCTGAGCAGTGACACCAACAGCTCTTCGGACGAAGAGGACTGCGCCGTGCCTCCTCCCCCAGCACCCAAGAAACCCACCACGATCTCCCAGGAGATCCGAGTAAGAGGCGCTCTTCGGTGTCTTCATCGTCCCAGAGCAACCGAAAGCGTGTGAAGTGGTTAAAAGTGTGTTTCCGCTCCCGATGCAGAGCTACAACTCCATCCTTCGGTGGCCTAAGCAGGACCGTAAAAGCTCCGGGAGGAGGGCCCGCCTCAGCCCACACGTGCTGGCCTTGGACGGAGCGCTGGTTGGTGAACTGGAGACGGTGAAGAAAGCTGTGCAAGAGGTGCGCGCACGTCAGGGCGGATCCGTGCCGAACGAGGCTGCGCTTGCGCCCCCTGCGGCAGCGCGCTAGCACCATATTGGTGTCCCCAATAAACGCGTTCTGTTTTTCCCCAGATGGTTGACCCGAGCCTTCCCAACGATGAAGGCATCACATCCCTCCACAACGCCATCTGCGGCGGCCACTACAACATTGTGGACTTCCTGGTTCGCGCGGGGGCCAACGTCAGCGCACCCGACAGCCACGGCTGGTACATGGTTCTATCCTCTCCGCCCGAGTCTTGTTTATTCCCGTTTTTCCCTCTCGACGAGCGTCTTTAATGGTCGGAAGGGTGTGTCACGTGCCCAACCTTTGACCCCCAGGACACCGCTGCACTGTGCAGCCTCGTGCAACGACCGTCCGCTCTGCGAGTTTCTGGTGAGAAGCGGAGCTGCGGTGATGGCCATGACGGAGAGCGACTGCGCCACCGCCTCCCAGAAATGTGACCCGTACGCTGTCGGCTTTGAGGACTGTGAGAACTTTTTGAGAGGCGAGGAGCACACACACACACACACACACACACACACACACACACACACACACACACGCCCTGTGACTTTTGAATGAATCATAGAATGTTTGAAGCAACATTTTCCTGGAATCACACCCGCGATGCGTTGGTGGTTGGGTTTCCAGGCGTGGAGGAGGCCATGGGTGTGGAGAACAGCGGGGTGCTGTACGCCCTGTGGAGCTACCCCGCCCAGGCCCCCGATGAGCTGAGCTTCAAGGACGGAGACATGGTCACCATTCTGCAGAAACCCGAGGGCTCGGACTGGTGGTGGGCGTCGCTCTGCGGCAGGGAAGGCTTCGTTCCAAACAACTACTTTGGGGTGAGACGCAGCCGCGATGATGAGTTAGACAGTTTAACCATCACACACCGCCAAAAAAGCATATTAATTAAATTAAACAACTGTTATTTTTGTTTTTCAGCTTTTTCCAAAGGTCCGACCAAAGACTCTCAGCTAATCCACTTGGTAAAACTGGCTCAGAACAACAACGATGCATTTCAGTGGGGTTGTTTAAAATAACCGTCTGCGTTATGATTATAGTTACGCTGTGGGTCTATCGGCTTCTGACATTTAGGACAAAGAGAGTTAATGGGGAAGACTTTTGGTGAAAAAATACACTATTTGTACTAGATTTGCTAAAGTCTTTGCCTGTAAAACTACAAATAGGAGTTACAGCATGTATAGGGGCTGCGTTTTGCTTTTTAACTGTTTCAGTCAGTACTGGTTTGAAAAGGGAGATAAAGATGATAGAGGTATTACAATGTGACTCTAGAATTTACTGGTCTATAATAAATACATTATAAAATTGTGTGTGTGTGTGTGTGTGTGTGTGTGTGTGTGTGTGTGCGTGTGATATAGTTGGTAATGCGGTTGATTCCCCTTGTTGACCAGCAGGTGTCGCTGCAGTAAAGCGCAGAATGAAGAAGATACTTTCAGATATATGAAATTATTTTTGTCCCAGTTATGCTTTTTGGAAGATGTTGTTTTTTTTCTTCTTCCATCACAGATGACTCAGATTAATTTTTTTTAAAATAATCATTTCGTTTTATTATCATGCATAAGAATAATTAACAAAAAAAAAACCCTGCATACAATTTTTTTTTTTTAATTAAATCTTTTGATCTGTAGATCTTTATTCCACTGGTATTAAGAAAACCACCAACGCTTGCTTCATCACAATTCCCGAGGCAGATTAGTGTCAACACCCCCCCCACTAAGGCTGTTTCCATTTTAATATTTTTCTTATTTTATTTGTATGCAGATTATTGAAAGAGTAATCACGATGTTGATGATAATTATAAAGTGGGGAAAGAAGACGAAGGTGAGGATAAAGAGACATTTATGTCTTCTTGTTCCAGGGCCCTAATGATGGTCTTGTTTGCGGTGAATTGTTCTTTTTTTCGTTTTCCTTCTTCTTTTGCGATGTTGGTGATTCTGCTCCAGCAGAACTCATTTGCTGGTTCATTGAAACGCCATCACAGCCTCCATGAGGCAGAATCAACTCTTATTGACATGAGCTGAAGCCACCGCGTGGGAGGAGTCCGCTGCTGCCTCGAGTTTTGATTTTGGTCTCATTCTCATTCTGCTCACACTGATTTCAGAGTCGTTGCTCATCACGTCGGTCAGTCGTTTTTGGCCCGTCAGGATCTGCAAACCCCACCTGACACACACACACACACACACAAAAAGTGAAGGAATATCGATTGAATCTCAGTGATAAAATGGTTTTGGTTTAGACCAACAGTCTGGAAGCACTGAGGGCCTAAATGTGTGTCTTCCGGTGGATAGATTCCAGCACATGGACCCCTGGCTATCAATGTTGTATGTATTTAGCCTTTTAGAGTATTGAAAAGCGTTCCGCTCGGTTTTCCTTCTGAGGAGATTGGCTTTGTCAGCTCGGAGGCAAGAAAACGTACCGCGGCGCAAACTCGGCACAAGCGGGCTTTATTATTTACACACAACAAAGAAGCCAACACTTTTTATTTCGACTCGACTACCACAAACATTTGTGTAAGATGAACGTCATCATGCATGTCTGTGTTCCAGCGGCCCATTATTTGAGAGTATTGTATGTGACAGCCAGCAAACTGCCTTGAAGGAAGATTGTGTGTGTGTGTGTGTGTGTGTGTGTGTGTGTGTGTGTAGTGTGTGTGTGTGTAGTTATGCATGCTTTGCTCTAACACTAAGGTGAGCAGACAGATCCGTGACCCAGCAGAAGCGCTGAGCTCTTCTGGAACCAGCCAGCCCCACGTAAAGGGCACACACCAACACCGGTGAAACAACAAATGCACAAACATCTTCCTCGTTCACTCCGCCGCTGCTAATTTCTCTCTTTTCTTCCCTGTTTCTTTCATTCGGAACCATGCTGCCACTTTGCATTCCCGTTGTGTCATGAATAATAGACGAGTGCTCGTCCTCTGTCCTTTCCGTGGTTAATCGGGGCCGCCTGGCTGCCCCCTAGCCGCCTCCACTCACCTAAATAAATCATTCAGGGCTTCAGGAAAACAAGTCCTTGCTTGTAGGCTAAGCTCTGGCACAAATGCACCTCCAGACCAACCATGACACCATCGGCGACCTTCCTCTCCTCCTTTCACACCTTCCCAGGTGCTGCTCTGGCTCCAAAAGCTTAGGGAAGCGTTTGATTATTTATTTAAAGCCGGCAAATCTGGTTCTGAAGTGTAATGACGACACTGCATCCGGTCATTTGGGACGATTTAAAGCTCTTACAGGAATCTTGTGCTCCTTGCTTCAGTCCATCCCATCTCCATCTTCCCCTGTTCCCTCACCACCCCGTCGTCATCATCTGGGTTCAGCACTTGCACGCTCCGCCCGGTCCGGCCTCCGTGCTCTCCACTGTCCTGCTGTCTTTGAGTGATTCACACAGATGCCAAGTAGGTTTTTTTTTTTTTCTTTCTTTCCCTAATCCGGTGCCATTAACTCGCCTTCATCCTTCTTGGCAGAAGGATACTAATCACTTTAATTGGCGAGGACCCTGACTCCATCATCCCTCTTCCTCTCTAAATGTTTATCTTTCTGTCTTACTACAGATCTCTTTTTAAGCAAGGTTAGACGCTTAAATGAACATTTTCTTAAACTCTCCCAGGGCGTGTATAGATGGAGGTAAAGATGAAAAAATCTGAAAGTATAATCCTACTGGGGTTGTTTACATGACGATGATCTGACTTGTTGATCCCCATAGTCAAGTTTTCTTTTTGTCTTCCTCCCAGCTGAAGGTCTAAGGAATTTGTTGGTACTTTAATCGCTCTTTTCTTCTTAAAAAAGCATCACACACACCCTTCCTCCCCCTTTTCCCTGTCGGTTTATGGCAACTGAACGGTGTGAGAGTGTGCACGCCTGCATGTGTGTCTGTTTGCTTATATTTATGCAAACATTTCAGCATACGCGTGTGGGTTGGGTGCCTAAGATGTGAACGTGTGTGTGGGTGTGTTGTGTATTTCACGCTAAGCTCTCTCCATTTTGTTCCTCCTTGTATCCCTCAGCCTTTCCTCTTCATGTAGGATCAGTAATTCATCCCTGCAGAGGCAGAGGGTTAAAAGACAGAAACGTTGTCTTGGCAGGAGCGCAACGCTGCATCGCTCCTTTGGGTTGCAAACCCCAGTCGTGCACTCAGCTCCGGCCTGCAACCGCAACAACAGTAGATTATTCTTAGCTTGATATTGAATATCCTCAATCCCACCAGAGGTAATACTTTCCAACAATAATTAGTCTCTAGAAGCCCAAAGTGATTCTATTTCCACTCCTCCGTGAGTATTAGATCAACTGTGTATCCCCTGCAGAGCTGCACGCCCCCCCCCCAGGCTTTCTGCCGATGCTACCCCTCCGTCCGCATCGTCCTCCTCCAGCGGGGTTGCTGATGCGTCCAATCACGCATAAATGTTGCAACAACAGTGGGGAAAAGCGCGTGCCTAATTAAAACACGCTGCTTTGTTTGCCCACAGCTTGAAATATATTAGAAGTGACCTAATTTTCACATGAAGTAAGACTCGGCGGGAACGCCAGCGTGCACGTGAGCATGTGTTTGTGAGAAGGAGTCGCCACCTTCTCACCTTTCAGCTCATTAATCCTAAATCAGCTTGTTGGTGAAGGCCAACCGTTAAGGGGATAAAGGTCTTATGACACTTTATTTAACACCTGGTACTGGCATTTACCCACACACACACAGTTACCCACAAAATGACTGATTGATTGACTGATTGATGAAAACCTGTTTGTTGATCATGCCTGAGGGGTAAAATAAAACCTAAGAGATGAGTTTTGTCTTGTGAAACAAGAAAATGTCCCTTGTTTTTGCTTGAAATCTATTTAAAATGGTCGCTTTTGTAATTCAATCAACCCAAATCAACAATACCAATCAAATCTGAGCCTGTTGTAATGTCTGACGAGCTCTTGTTCCCTTTGAACAAAGACATAATGCCGGACTGCAGGAGAGCAGAAAAGAGGGTAAATGGCATTGGCGCTAGGTGGATGTGCTCCGACTAAAGAGAGATTATTGATCTTTGCTTCATGATGTCGTGAGGAGCTGTTGTCACTACCGGCCGCAAAGACAAATGGAACGCGGGACAGGCAGCTTTGCGCTGGTGTCGAACAATTGGAGAGAGCCAAACGAGACAAAAACAAAAAGCGGCCTAGAGGTTAAACCATTTCTAGGATGGGGATTCTGGCTGAGAGCAGTGCACCTCATTAAATACTCAGCGTAAGCCCTGTGGATTTCATTGATTGCTGGTGTCCAGCGTTGCCTGAGCTTTATCCCACGTAGCCTCCCCGGAAGGAAGGGAAATGAGCCCGAGCCTGAAGCAGGGATGATTGTTTTTGCATCTTCTGACTGGAGATCTTGATGTGGCCTGGCTGGGATGGATAAAGTGGGTCATTTAATGTGGCAGAAATATAAGGGCTGACACAAGGTAGAGTCTCTCTGGGAGGGGGGGTGCATCCAACCGCTTCCACTGGGTAATGGCACAGACAAATACCCCGCCCTGCACCTCCCTCTGCTTCTGTTTTCCTATCTTTCTTTGTTTTTGTCTCTTGCACCTAGATGCAGGCTGTGGAGGACGCGTCCCCAGCTTGTCCATTAGGATGATCTGGCACTCTGATGAACAACAGCCACAACAACCTTCTATCCCTATAGTCTTAACCCCAATCCTTCAGGCCTGAAATGACCCCTCCAATCCGCTTAAAGAAGTAAGAAAACGCAAAATGCCCCCACTTTGCATATGTGGCATTCACTCTATCCTTAGGGGGACTTTAGAGTAATTAAAATATTACCCGGCGCGCGCCTGTGCGCCAGCACGCAGGCTCTAGGACCCGGTGTTTCTGTCCTCCAGTAATCAGATGTCAGAGATGGAGGGAGACAGAGGGGGGAGAGAGGAGAGGATGAGGATGAGGATGAGGATGAGGATGAGGGGGGAGAGGACGTGTGAAATTTGAAAAGTCCTGCCAGAGAAGAGCTGCGGGTGTCAGAGGAAAGTTGATATGTCGTGATTTTACGCAGCAGTGAGGATTGATGCGAGGAAGGGCTCGCAAGGCTGAGGGGGGCAGTTACCACGCTCAGGTGAATTAGGAGCATCTGCGTGATTCCACGGTCACCGACACAGCAGTGGCAGTTCGGTCTTTGCCTTCTCCATCTCTGTCTCACACACGTGTAGGGGACGCACACACAGGACGGCATCCTGCGCCTTCCGTCCGCGCTCGGAGCGAGGGCGCGCAGAGGAGCGGCGTGGAGCAGCCTTCATCTCCGAGGATGACTGCATTCCCGCAGCCTCCCAACCGTCCCGCAGAAAGGACAGGACGGATCTGAGGTCCCAGCCAAAAGGTGAGCTTGCGTTTGACTGACAGGAACCTCCGGCTGCAGGACCAGCCCAAACCTCCGCGTCCGACCCGCACTGGTGCAGGTCGGTTGTTCTCGGCCAACACTGCAGAAACGTCGTTAAATATTTAGAGATAATTCGTCTGTGATTGTCCACCACCCCGCCCCCACTCCCCCCTTACAGCAATTTCTAATATGGACCACCAAGTCAATGTTACAGTATATATATATTTTTTTTACATTACATGTTTTCCACCATAAATAGGATTATCTTTACCGTTATCTGGAATGTATTTAGCAATTTGCTTCTATTTAGTGAAGGAAAATAATGATTGTGTCTGAAGAATTGATTGTAAATCATATCAAGTCATTTTAAAGACATCATTTTAAGTAAGCATCTGGTAAACAGTTTGGTTATTATCAAAAAAGTGTCTACGTGCTTGTCAAGATGCTCCTTTATTGACCTCAGTCCCATAATTCATGAAAAGGAGGAGGTTTATTAGTGCATATCAGATGGCTCTATGCTACATACACACTCTTGCACATAAACTTACTCACAAGAGAGCTGCGTTGTTTTACATTTGTTGCCCAGAGACGACAGTATCTGGTCTTTCCGTATGCAAGAAAATTTGTCTGACCACTTTTTTTCCTAAAATAGTGGAGAATAATATATCCTTTCTGCATCTAGTCACCATTTTTGATGCTGCCTTAATTTTAATTTTGACTCTTTTTTGCATTAAATATCAGCTATGCATTTATTCAGGTTTTTTTTTTTTTTTTCCACCGTGTGTGTGTGTGTGTGTGTGTGCCAACATTAATGTGAGCATACAGCCGTCCATGAAAGCTCAGAAAAATGTAGAGTTTCAGGCACTGAGACGTAAGTACACAATGCACAAATGAGTACACAAACGAGGAGGTTTTGGGGAACCTAAGTTCAGAGTAGGTTCACAGCAGGGGAACAGAATAGGAAGCCTGATGTACGGGGCATTTCACACAGATACTGAAGCTATTTGCAACATATTGCAGAATTTTATTACTAAGGCCCCATTGCACTCGAGCCCCAGCTGTGCAAACATAGTGTGTGTGTGTGTGTGTGTGTGTGTGTGTGTGTGTGTGTGTGTGTGTGCGTGCGTGCATGCATGTGTAGCGTTAGAGTGGGCATACAGTGAAGTGTTTAATGAGCTCTCTCTGTGGAACACACAGTCTGCAGAGGGCGTTCAAGTAAAGGCAAAGCTCACGTGACCGTGTTCATTAATATATGGAGTGATTCAGGGGAAATGATCCTTCCTTTGCTGTCTAATGTGACAGTTACGCACCCTGCCTGGATGGAGCGGTCGGAATGATCCCATCCAGCTATTATCAAGCTGAGAAACAATTCTGAAATGGCAAATTAGCCCCTGGTTCATTTATCCCTCAGTGGGCGCTCTGCTCCATGGTGAATTTGTTTCCATAGGAACATGATGTTTCTTTGGGCATGATAAGCTGTGTAATACCCTCGTGTAGCTACTGCGTGTTTCTTTTTGTCAGGGTTTCATTCTTCCTGTCAGCCATGGCTCAAAGAGATAAATAAAAGAGAAAGCATATTTACTGCTCAGGTTTCCAGTAGCAAGGATGTTATTTCTTTTATGGACGTGCACCCGGCTAAAATATTACAGCAGTTACTTCCAGCTCTGTGCACAAATGTGTTTATGCCAAACGGCAGAGTTACTGCTGGCCACAAAGACTGCCGAGTAGCTGAAAATCCCCACAAGAGTCAACAGTTCTCCACTTTCGAAACAGCAATCCTGTATTTCACTTTGGCTGCACATTGTAAACCCTGTTGTGACGCAACAAAGACCGAAGGAAAAAGAAGGACCGCATAAATGAACGCGCTGTTTTCTACGACGGCTCAAAAGGAGAACGACTGAGAGGAGAGAAACGTGTGTGGAAGTGTTGATGATGATTTGTGTTAATGATAATTTGCAGTGTCCTTGCAGTCTTCCCTCCACCTGGCTGGATGGTTTATGAAGAAAAGAAGGTACAGCTCATAATACAGCTGGGAGAAGTCTTTTTATGGTGGATGAGCAGAGGTGCAGGATGGAGGCGGTGTGGGGTGGAGGCTGGGTGGGTGGGGGTTGGTGGAGGCTGGGTGGGTGGGGGGGGGGGTGTAATAAAGCTGAGTGCATCTCTCATGCACTAAAGCCACAGCAATTGGAGAGGGCAGAAGAGAGAGGGGAGGCTGGTGAAGTGTTACAAATATAATGCCAGGGTGAACACAAGTGTGTGTGTATCGTCTGGCGTTTGTTCAGGAGTGTGTGTCTGTGTGAGTTGGATGGGAGTGGAGTTTGCTCAGAGCCGTTGCTGACGTCAGTCCGTCAAACAGTCACTCAGCTTTTTCAGTGGGAGGGGCACTCTCCTTCTATAAGGGTGTGTGTGTTTCGGGGGGGGGGCCGGTATCAGGGTACGAACGAGTATCTACCGAGAAAACCTGAAAGACGACCAATTATTCCATTTAATTCTGTGCTGCACAGCAAAGTGCACGACAGTAAGTCATTGAATTGATCGGGAGCACTCTGCCAAGCAGCGTGAATACACACTGATGAGGCATTATGTCGTTTACCTAACTGACATTTTCTGGCAGCGATGGAAAGACCCCTGCTACAGCATGCAGACCTAATTCAGCTCTCCCCACTCGTTTGTTTCACTTTGACGTTTCTCCAACACTAATGTGTTGATTTTCCGATATCCTCCATTTGGATTACCCCACAACGCTTAGCCTGACATGTTAAGTCACCTACTGCTGTGATGGTATAGAGAATAACGTGTGTAGGTCCTGGCTTTGACTCATTTTTTTATTTTCTAAGCAGCTTATCCTGTGGGAGGCTGTTGAGAGCCTGTCCTAATACGCAGGAGGTGAGAAGCAGGCTACACCCTGGATGGATGAACACTGTAAACACGTACACAGTACACACAGTAATGCGCACAATATTTACATCCATTTGCATCAATCATCATAATTCATTATTGTCTCGCCTTTTGCATTGTGTTTTTCAGTTCTCCCAATTTTTATATAACGTCTAAATCAAGCTGCGGTGTCTCATTTGATCGGGTCTTGTTTGTTAAAATTAGAACTTATCTTTTCATTTTAACAAAATATACCTAATATCCAATTGGATGAAACAGAATGCAAAGCAAAAGCTGGATAATACAGCATCCTCATGTTCTTCTCGCCACACTCAGCTGAATACAAGTGTATCAATCAGATAAGATACTGAGCGAGCGGTTTTCCTTAACACGCAGGAGCAATCGCTTCTCCCGAACATGCTGAGCTGTGGCTGTGTCAGGCAGTGTCCACTCGTATCCTGCTATCGTTTCCTTTTGTAACCAGTAGCCAATTACTGTCTGCTACAGATTGGGTTGTGCGGTGTTTGCG
>CAAE01015002.1:2396076-2423391 GCA_000180735.1 Tetraodon nigroviridis
GTGCGGTGTTTGCGCAGACTTGCAGCTCTGCTGTGTGACCAAAGTTGAGTTGTGTGTCCTCATGTTTCGTGTGACCTTGTCTCTTCACTTTACAGTCCGCTTGCCCACACTGGAGAGCACAGAGTGCTGTCCATCATCTGTCCTAAAGAAAAAAGTCTGCCTGTTGGGGTGGACCCAGCGCATAAAAAATACACGTCCAGAGGAATCGTCACTGCGGCGGGCATCAACCAGGCAGCAGAGGACTTACATTTCCTCACGATGACTTCTTCTGGCAACAGGATGCCGGCAGCCCAACTGACCTGCACGTGTCCACCGTAGGATTCTATTTCTGGAACCTCATTGCTTTTCCAGATTAACGGCCTTCTGATATGGTCCCAATCTGTTCATTGTGCCACTAATTTGCCTGCAGTCGGACATTCTGCATATTTAAGGACTTAAAACATTGGGCCAGGCCAGTCATTCCAAAGGTCACCGGCTTTGTCCTGTTTTATGAGGCTTTGTTGCCGTGTTTCTCAATTAGGAAACATGATTCTGCAAGTTGCCACAACCTGAAAGACATTTTTAATCTATTCTTACGCTCACGTTTGTTTGTCTGATCAAGGTCTCTTCACATCTGAGTTGATATTTTTATATTATATAAAGAGGAAGAGTCACTCACATTAGCATATTTATGAACACTGACACTCTAATGTGGAGTTGAAGACATGGGACACGAGTCTTCATCTCTAGAAACAAATATCTTATGACATGTGAACTGACACGGAATCTCACCATAGTTTTCAGAAGCAAGGAGACGCCTCCATCCTATCTGGGAAGCACACTTTACTCACCAACCCAGCATGTGCTGCTGCCCTTTGACCCAAGCCATATATTGAAAAAGAATTAAAGTCAGGATTAAGGATGGGTGATCACTGAAAGAGAGAAGTCAGCAGAGCCGCCGCCTTTGCACGGACCCGCACTCTCTGCAGACCGAGTCGTAGCTCACCTTCTTTTTGTTGATGCAGTGGTCTGTCGGGTGGTCAGTGTCATTAAAGAGGGATGGAGAATCTAGATGAAGTGGAGCACCCTCTTCTGGAAGAAAGCCTTCATAGTAATCCTGCATCGGTTCAAGGACTGGGGCCTGGCATTGGACAGGCCCCCGGCGGGCTGTTCAAGGGCATCTTGGTGAAGTGTGAGGAGGACGTAGCTTACCCACCATTTGCTTGGAGAAGCCACTGTGGACTTCCTCCTGAGCTTCAGCAGCAGCAGCAGCAGCAGCAGCAGCTGCTGGGATCCGTGTTCCCTACCCCACACTCTGGAGTCCTTTTACCCATCAGCCCCTCTTTGGAGCCATGGAGACTCCATGCTCAGCAAAGACTACCTAGAGACCACGTTTGTGGACATTCGGCCCGGTTCCACATTGGAGAGGAAGCTGCTGGCCGAGGCTCAGGACTTCCACAGTGTGTCCTACAGCATGGACGACGAGGACGACCTGCTTCCGGATTCTGATGTAAGATACCCTAACTCATGTTTATTTAATGTGTGGGGACAGTGAGTGTTTAAGAGATTTATTAAATTAAAAAAAATTGGTCACAAAAGTAGGAAAGTAGCAAGATGAAATAGGTTCTTCCACTAACACGTTCCAGAAGTTCAAAGAATAAAGAATATTCAAAAAAGAATATTCAGCATGCAAACTTTGAAATGAGCAAAGTGAAAGTGAATCAGGACCTATTGTGCATGACAGTCTGTCAGGCAAACGATGAATATTAAACACCAGGCAAGAAATATTTCCCACTGCGTCCTCTTTGCTGCACAGTGAGTAAGCATGGGATATTTTGAGCACAAAGTTCCTCAAAGAGGAACTTAAAATAGACTTAGAACCATCGCCTTTGTAGCTTAGAAAGTAATGATCAATGTTCAAAAGTTTCCCTGCTGCAGTGCAGGTAGGAGCATGAAAATAAAACTTTATAATATTCACAGAGTATTGCGGGAATACAAAGGTACACACCCCTGGAAATAAAATCAAGTGGTGATTTCCTCTCCTAGATCAGCTTGAGCGTTGGGCGATCTGGCAGTGGTTGAGTTTAAGAGGAAGCCAGACTGAATATGCAGATGTTTTAAAAAGATGCATGAGTCATGAATTGCCTGCAGGCCGACCGGCGCAACTCAGACTAACCTCATTCAGTCACATTACCTCACCGACACCGGCAAACTTATACAGCTGTGTGGAGGAAATCAGCCAACATGACGAACAAAGCGCTTCAGAAGGGCCCTCGCAATCAGCCCTAGATTGGTTCATATTGGTACGGTAGCGTGGAGCGTCTATCCTAATCTTATTACATATTCTGTGAAATCAATTGAAATCACTGTTTTCTCTCAGGACTCATCCATTGAGGACTTCAGCGAGACAGACAGCGAGAGCAACTTCCCTCTGATGATCCCTCAGGACTATCTGGGTTTGGCCTTTTTCTCCATGCTCTGCTGCTTCTGGCCTCTGGGCATTGCTGCCTTCTACCTTTCGCAGAAGGTGCGTTGGCTCTCACACGCACACCTGAGCTCATTAGAGCACTTGGCAGCTTC
The DNA here is from genome assembly GCA_000180735.1 of Tetraodon nigroviridis. Lineage (NCBI taxonomy): Eukaryota > Metazoa > Chordata > Actinopteri > Tetraodontiformes > Tetraodontidae > Tetraodon > Tetraodon nigroviridis. Next base: position 2,398,636 of record CAAE01015002.1, read on the forward strand.
AAGCGCTGCTTAACCACACCTCTGGTGTCTGAAAGGCAGGAGGGATTACATCTAGATTTACAGGATTATGCCACAAAAGCTTTGAGACAAAGTCATAGGACTTGCTCGTGAGGGTGCGCGTTGTTGTTTTATTCCATATCCACCAACACGTGCACGCCTAAGAAAATGTTATTATAGGGAAATTATTCAAACACAATAGTTCTGTTTAGTTTCGTAATTATGATGTGAAACTGAAGGTGTGTAACTATGTGATGAGCACAGACTTGCGCGAGTGTTTGTCGGGATTATTACAGGTATTAGGATTTCTCTAACTGCTCTTTAGTGTCTGGTAGAACGCTTATTACGGAGGGGAGGGGGGAGGAGAGAGGGCAGATTGTAAACAAGACAGAAGAGGAGAGGCTAAGGGGGAGGATGTGGACATGAGAGCTGTGATTCAGAGGTGGAACCAACTGTAATGTGGGCTTAAAGTGCGATTGGTATGAGCAGAGGTAACTGGAGTCCAAGGAGGATGTTGACAAATGATGATGAATCTCTTTTAACTCCTATCTCGCTCTTTTTTTTTTTTTTTTCTCCTCCATCTCTCAGACCAACAAGGCGTCAGCTCAGGGAGATTATCAGGGGGCCAACGCAGCGTCCCGCCAGGCGCTGTGGCTCTCGGTGCTCTCCATTGTGTTTGGGATCGTCACATACATCTGCGCCATCGCTGCACTCATTTCTTACCTGTCTGGAAAACCACCATAATAGGGTCTCTTCTAAAACATACCTGCAAAAAAGCCAAACCAGACCACTACTTTCAGCTGTAAATGTAAAAGAACCTCTTTGTTGAAGCATCTCATTTAATACACAAGATTCAGTCTGTAAAAGTGTTTTAATTTGCTGCCGTGGATTTCTATCTGTGCTGTTGCTGTCATCACATTACCCATCAGCCTTCCATGTTGAAAAAATGCAGATGTTCTCATAATACTGTGTATATAAAACACTGTCAAGGCAGGTAAATGAATAACGAGTATCGAGGCAGGCTGTACGAACCCCCGTCTGCCTATGAAGGGCTAAATGGAGAGCAGCGTATGGTGGTGTGATGTTTAGAATTATGAGAAGGTTGCAGCAAGGGCATCGCAGCAGCGGAATCCTGATGGCACTTGCTCATTGAGGACTCGGTAAAGAACAATATAAGGGGCCGGAATAGCCAGAATTTAATGCTCCACTCTCCCCACAGGCCATCCTGAATCCCTAGTGAACACCGCTGATCGTTCACCTGCGTTAATATTTTTCTGTTAAATAAGAGTCTTTAGGAATTTCATGTAAATATGTTGTTCAGAACGTGTCGGAGAAAATGCAAAAATATTTAAATGTAAAAAAAAAAAAAAGATATTACTTGGAAAAGTGTGCAGAGGTATGCAGACCTGCAAGTGCCAAAAAACAAAACAAACAACAAAAAAAAACCAAGTGACTCAAAAGGATTATTCCATTAATAGAAGCAAGCAGGCGGCTGTGCTGACTGCAGCCGACACGTTCTTCTACCTCCTCAGGAAGGAGAAGTAAAATCCTTCCAGAGCTTGCTTTGTGCAGTATGACAGGTTTTTAAGGTATCTTCTCATACTGAGGTAAAGCAACACAGATGAGCAGAGGTTAAAAATAGCCTAAGCAGACATTTAATGCTGTGTGGGGTTGTGCATGAGTCAATGAAGCGTCTCCAACCTGCAACAGAACCCTGCGTGGTGAATCGGCACTTCTTTATATGCAGAATTTATTCACAATTTGGTTTTTAATTACTTGGGGAAAACAATGCTTTAAGAAAAAAAAAAAAGTTCTCCAGCCATATTGGGTTGGAACAAAACCTGCAATTAACAAAACTGTGACAGACCATTTATTTACCACTGAAAAAAAAATGTAAATGTCAACATTTTCTATTTAGATATCTAGTTTTTATAGTCCACAACCAGACAGAGCCAAAGCTGTATCAAGACTACGGCAAAAGATGGCAGTCACTCCGCTGTTTGCAGCGATTATAGGCACCAGTGATTTCGCAGCCTCCAACCTTTGTCAGTGATCACCGCTGATGTGCCGTGACGACGATGCTCACGCACCGCGTTGTGTAGTTCTGACAATCCTGAGCCGTTCCGCCTCCCGGATATGCAAGCGTTAACTGCAGGCTGCCTTGACTGCTATGCTGGCCCTCAGTCTAAGGGCAGATTTATTGAATTTTTTTGTCACTTTGTCTAACCTGCGTGAACAGCACCTGGATACAGCAGCATGGAACAATGAGTCGATTAAAAAAAAGTCGTTGCTTCCTAGTTCGCACCCTTGTATTACATGTCAAATTTAAGCGAAAAAAGAACTAACGAATCTCAATAAATCTGTTTGACTTAATTCTCCCTCTTTTCTGTGGTTCATGGGGAGAATCTCAAATGCACAGATGCCCGTCACCTCCTACAAAAATCTCTCACTATACCCACAGCGCAGCTTGAGGAAACCGAACGGAGGCAGAAATAACAGAAGCTCGTGTTTTATTACAACACCAGAAATCGCATACATAAAAATACAACATAGGATTAAAGAATATAGCCTTTTCGTCAGAGGTTTTTGGAATATCGTCGCTGGACAGAGTCTCTGTAGAACTGGAAGATCTTCTCTGATGCTTTTTGACTGACTGCAATACATTTCTGTAGCTGTAATAGACAAAAAGATGTTGTGATTTTCCATCAGAAGGAGCAGAAATACCTTATTTCTCATTTTACCTCCTGAACTGAGAAGGATCCTTTGGTCGATGACATCATCACTCTGCGTTTCCGACTGTCAACCGCAAAAGTCATCAAAGCTCGACTTTCCTGTTGACAAAAAAAGCAAGCAGGATAACAGTTTTGACATTATGGTAATGAATTTATTCATTACTCTCCTTTCTGAGCAGAGCTATTTATATTTCCTGCATGTGGTATGTTCTTGTCCTCCGACAGATACTTTTAAAAATGGCTTACACAAACAAACCCAATGATCAAGTCACAATGTCTGAGAGTGATGGGCATTAGACCAGGTGAGCCTCAGATCTGACCTTCTCCTGAGCTGCGGTGGGGTCGGTGATGATTTCACCATCAGCATCAATTGCGCACGTTACTGCACAGAAGAGGCAGCTCATTGGGCAGGCCTGCATTCCATTGAGAGCCATTGCAGGCCGCATTCAAAAAATCAAGACAGACAGCTGAAAGGGCAGGTTCAAGAAAAAGACATTCTTCAGGAAACTTTCATTTTTCAGACTAGCAGAAATTAAACAGCACGTGTCAGTAAGTTGTTTTTTGTCGGAAGGATACTGAACCATCATCATGTAACACCTGAAAAACCAGAGTGAGCGAGGAGCGAGGGTGAAGTGACAGGAGCAGAGATGCCTCACAGGTCTTCTCTCACAATCTGCTCCTGTGATCGCTCCTTCACGCCTAGAAAAAAAAGAAATAAATGTCCTTAGATGTACAGTTTGACACCAGATGTCTCGCTTGTTCCACCATGTGGTGCGTTGCTGTATAACAGCTCACATGCAGCAGAAGCTGAAAAGGCTTAAGACAGGGGGTTAAACGTTTCTAAAAAAGCAATAATAATTACATAAGGTGTAATAATTTATCTAACTTGAAACTGAAAGAAAAATCAAAGTGCTATTAACTGTACCTATGCAAATAAAGCGTTGGAAAATAAGCATCATGCATACTACATTCGACTAAAAAAACTCTCATAATTGCTTCTGCATTTTAAAAAAAACCTACAGGGTAATAATTTATCTTATTTAGATAATTGCTTACTTGGTAGTCCCACTTTGGGTTGTATCAACACCTCCAGTGTTGCACGATCATAGATTTCCTTGCTGACTTTTACTTCAGCTGGTCCATACACACCGGCCAACACACTTGTGTCCCCTTTACATGCAATTAAAAGATGATTATTTAAGAAAAAACAAATAACAACTGGAAAAGATTTATTCTCTTTTAGTCAAAACAAAGAATTCAAAATCAATACTAGATATCTGCGGGAATTATCTTCTTTTTGATGGCAAGGAGAAGCATGTTAGCAGAATACGCTAACCTTACCAGCAGAAGGCACAAAATTCAACTTTTATCAATTGTTACCTTGCATAAATGACGCTGAACCGTCAGGACGAGACAACAAACTCTGTTCACAACTAAAATCTCTAAGGGTAACATTTGAAACGCCACACACTTCCATCACGCCGCTGGAGCAGAGAAAAACTTCCTGTCGCCGATAAAATACGTCATCTATTTTGCAATTACGGACTCATAATGATGACGAATTTGCTCAAAAAAATAATCCTTAAATTTACAATAAGACAGAAATGTAAAATTAAAAATAAGAATACAAAAAATAATTATAGACAGGTTTGCGTTATTTTCTTTTATGTTGGTAATGTTAATGTAATTTTAATATTTTCGAAGCGTTGAAAAAGGGGCGTGTCTGACAGGCGTGTCTCGGGACTGCAGCGCTTCCACCGAGAAGCCCTCGGATTCTACGGTTTCTGGACAAAATGGCGCAGCCTTTCGGGGCGTGTGGTGATACGAAAGCGCCAGGAGAGCCGCTCTGTGGGCGTGTTGAAAGGTAAGAAATGTCCAATTTTAAATAAATCAGCTTATACACATAAAACCTGCTCGATAGTTGGTTATAAATGTTGAGCGCAACGATGATAACTCCGGCTAGATCGTTTAGCATTTGAGTAACCGTCTAATCGCAAACTTCTGCACTAGTTTATGTTTTGGGTGCGTGTCGTTTTCTCCTTATTCCCTAGGAAAACGATCAAGATATTAATGAATGCTAATGATTTTTATTCCTGTAATCACTGATATAGTCACTTATGCAATGAACATGTTCATGTGACTCTTTTTTTTAATAGATAATATACATATTGAAAATAAATAACCCATGTAATCAGGGTAAGTAAATGATGCCAATATTATAGATGTGCAGTGCAACGTATCTAACGTAACAGTCAGTTTTGTTTTTGTGTCTTTTTCCTAAGGGACCCAAAAGTCACAATCCGCAAGCAATCGGACGGCCGCTTAAATCTGGAGTTGTGCAAGGCATGCAACCTGTACCACTGCCCCTTCTGTAGGACATCAGTCTACAAGCCAAAAGCAGACTATGGAAGTGTTTGGACACATCTAGAAATCCACAGAATAAGAGCTGTAAAACATGGAGGTCAGAATATATAAGATAAAATACAAAGATTTATTTTGAATGAATATACAGCTGCTCTTGTATTAATGTACATTCATTTGTGTTTCTTATAGAATTCAGCATCTATACTTGCAATTTGGAGTGCAGAGAGGAGCGACATTTTCATTGCCCATACTGCGAAAAGACGATCACAACAAAGAGGCAGTTTGAAATTCATTTGGGCAAATGTGCCCAAAGTCACACGCACGGCAGCCATTGTCCTACGCCACAGGACCGCTTTCACCTGTCCACCGCGGCAGTTGGCAAGCCCGCTCTCCTCATGCTCAACTTTACTTCCCTTCTCCAGCCAGTCGTTTCGACGGGGCAGCCGTCTGATCTAACGAAATCTCCAGCCGGAGAACTGAAATCAACAGCACACCAACATCCAGCTTCAGCTGCCTCCCTCGTTCAACCCCAATCACCAGTAGACCAGCCCTGTGTTCTGACCGACCACCCTGTTCATCTGAAAGCAACAGGAGACCCACCGCCAGCGTCAGCCGCATTCCCCGTTCAACCGAATCCAACAGTCGACCAACATCCGACAGCAACTTACTGCTTCGTTAAGGCCACAGGTACGTCTGACCAGCTCCCTGTGGCACTAGCTGTTCCAGTCCAGCCTGCCCCCCCAGTGGTTTACGCCTCCCCTCATCCAGCAAACACTGCCCAACAAGCGCTTCAATTATCAGGTGGAGCAAAGCAAAAAATTAAATGCTCAATATGCAACCTGTGTTTGCATAAAAAAAATCTAAGCAAACACAAACTCAGAAAACACTTGATTTCAGACACAGACATAACAGCCAAAGATCATCTAAGAAGTCAGTGCATTGACTCCCACAATGGGGTGTATGCGGTGTCAAAGTATTACAAGGCTACCGCTCTGCCGGTCCATGTCATCAAAAAGAGATCAGCTGGTGTCAGCAAAATGCTGTGCGAGGAAGACCGGTGTGAGGTCATCCTGCAGTTCCAAAAGGAAGGAGGTTTGCCGTTAAGCCAGTGCCCACATTTACGCTCAGTGGATTTTTGTATCAATCATGCAAGGCAGGAAGACTTGGACCCTTCTGTGCTGGAGGAGCTGGTGGCCAATCATTTGATTGGGAAAGAAATGAAGGCCAAGTGCCAGAAGCATCGCCACCATGCGGCACAGAACTTGGCACCTCTCGTTTCTCTTGTGGATCTCGGTGGAAATCATTGCCTGTACTTCTCTGTGTTCGAGCCCAAAGTGACGCCAACCAGCAAGATGGGAAGGTTGTTTGTGACGTATAACATACGAGGAAGGTTCTGGCACTGTGACTGTTCTCAAGGGAGGATTTGCTGCTTGCACAAATGCCTCGCCAAGTGGTATCTCTTTCAAACCAATCGAAAGTTATTTTCCCTAAACGCAAAACAAGACGCAGCGCTTGAAAATGCCGAGCTGGTGGAAAGCACGCCGGAAATCATACAGCCGCCTGGAGACGAAAGCCTGAAGCAAATGACAGAGTATGTTTATCACCAGAAGAAGTTACCCTCCACCCTTCCTCAAAACCTCATCCAGTTGGAGTGTGAAATGCAGTTTTCAAGGCAGCTGATTCCAGCCGAAACAGTGTGCCAGGAGTGTCCGGGTCGGGTCTGTTTAACCGATCCGGTGTTGATCACTGATAAAGCCAGGGTGGTGACATCAACCGGAGTGATCAAAGGTCCGTATGCAACAGGCCTGTCACACGATGTCTCGTTTTTGTGACAATCCTTGTAAAATGGTGTTTTTCTATCTTTCAGAGAATTCTACCTTTTTAAAAAAGTGTCCGGAATGTGATTTAATGTACCACTACCAGGAGTGGAGCGAGGGTCTGCACAACTACAACAGCCATATAATCCTCACTCTGCCGTTTTGCTTGCTCCTGCAGAGTTTGATTCAGGTTTATGTCGAAATTATTTTTAAAAAAAACATAACAACAAAAAAACAAATGATTTTAGTGCGACGTGGTCATTGCCCCCCCACTTCCTTTGTGTTCCTAGAACCACAGGGCTGAGGATGACCTGGCAGCGGTGCTGGAACAGACTATAGGGGACATGTCTTCCTGCGGCATGGAAGTGCTGCAGGCATACCTCCACTTCGAAGCTCTTCAAAGTCACGAGAGTCCCTCTCTGCTCATCACGGATCTTTACCAAAAGGGGATTTTAAACATGGCAGGTGTGCGTGCGTGTGTGTGCGCCTGGAAACCTAGTGAGGATTTCTCACTGCAGCAGAGGTGTAGGGTTTTGAATTTAGTTGATATTTTTCACAATCAAGTGATATATTTATTGTTTTGTTTTGTTTTTTTTGGTAGGAATTGAGATCCAAGGCTTGCCCGAGCCCTTCACTGGAGAAGAAAATGCAGAGGAAATCTGGGATTCAGTGTGCATGGAGATCATTACAAGCGGCCTGAATGCTCGTAAGTGTGATCTGGGGAGTAACGACCAATCCTCACACGTTAAATCAATAACCATTTTTCTATTCATCTCTCTTAACGTAGATAATTTCATCTCTGTTGAAACAAACAACGTCATCAAGGAAGCTGCGGTTTCTGCTGTGACAACCCCGTTCAAACTATCCAAAGGGAAGCGAATGAACAAGGAAAGAACGGAGAAGTGCCACAAGGCCGTGACCCGGTATTTTGTAAAAACCCTACAACCCTTGTCCACAGTTGAGTCTCCTTGGTTCAGGTAGGTTGTGCAGAGGCACGCGTTTACTGCCAAGACGCAATTATTTACGTCATCTAATGGAACATTTTGATCTCTGCCTTCTTTTAGAGAGCTGACAAGAATTCTCAACCCAAAGTACCGACCGCCCTCCGAAGATCAGCTCGTGAAGACCCTCATACCTGCATGGTACTCAGAGGAGAGGAAACAAGTTGTTAGAGAGCTGCTGGGAGTAACTGAGGCCGCGCTGACCTGTGATTGGTGGACCAGTTCTGCTCGTGACCATTACCTGACCGTGGATCTGCACTTCATCACGACAGGCCAGATGATGCACAGAGTCCTCTGTACGAAGCCGGTGTACGACGCGTCTGCCGCAAATGCTCCACTGTTGGGTCGCATACTGGAAGAATTCGGTGTCCGGGACAAAGTTCTTGCCGTGACAGCTGAGAATGAGTCCAGCGTGGACATTTTGATCAGCGGGTTACAAATCAGGAGGTTGAAATGTTTTGCAAGCATATTAAGTCTTGCGGCACAGAAGGCGTTTACCTGCAGTGGCGTGATCGGATGGGCATCGAAGATGAGGGCTGTTGCTGTGTGGATCAGAAGCTCTTCCTCTGCTCAGCATATACTCCAGGAGAAGCAGAAGCTGCTCAGTGAGTGCCTGATTTTGCCTTTACACGAGGATCGGTAACGGCAGACTGTGGGTCGCCGTATAAAAGTCCCACTTGTGTTTGGTCTTTCAGTGCTGCAGCAGCAGCTCCTGCTGGTCGGTGTCCCGTCACGTTGGGACTCGCTCTATCTCATGGTGGAGCAGTTTGTGGAGCAGTTTCCTGCCATTCAGGCCACTTTCACAGATCCTCAGCTCAGAGAGGAGAAAAGGTAATGAACCGCAGCATCAGGACTTCAATCTTATCTTAAATAACGTTGCATTAAAAACATTCCCAACATGTTTGTAGTTTTTGCACGAACTTGCCCGGAAGCCTGGAAATCACTGACAATGAGCACCGAGAAGCAGAGGAGTTTGTTCGGATCCTAAAGCCCCTGTACACATCTTCACTATGTGTCTCTGCTGAGAAGAGTCCAACTTGTAGTCAGATCTTTCCTATTCTAAAAAAACTGGAGGCACACTTCGAAGCCCAACATGAAGACACTCCGTTCACTGACATGCTGAAGGGAACAATCTGGGGTGATCTGTCCACACATTATAAAGTAAGAGTACATTTTTCTCGTAATTACGTGAACTGCAGAGCATATCTTAGTGTGACTATAACCTAATTCCTAATTTGGCTGCTGTATTTTTAAAAAAGGGACTCTGTAACGTCTCTTTTTAAGAAGAAAAAAGATACTTTTAAGGATTTAAACTCACTTTGATTATTTCCAAATTCAGCTTTTCATTAAACCTTACTTTTATCTTACTGTGGACAGGATGGTGACACTTGGAAATTCCTACAGGAGGCGAGCGCCTTGGATCCAAGGTTCAAGAACAGAATCGACTCAGATGAGATTTGGCAAAGGGTCCTAAATGCTGCCAGTGATCTCACAGCAACGCGGGAGGTACATAACTTTGTGTCCTTACAATTATATGAGCTGCAGCCCACTAAAGCCTCAAACTAGATCCCGAGAACCACTGATATCCAGATCTTTGTGTTTTCATACAGATATCAAGTGACGCTCTTTCTGAGCAACATGATTCTGAGCATCCAGAAGAGGTAATCTGAGCATCTTGTACCGTAAAAACCGGACTATAGAGCGCACCTGATTATAAGCCGCACCCACTACATTTTTAGAGGAAAATCGATTTTGTACATACACAAGCCGCACCTGTATATAAGCCGCATGTGCCCACATTAAAACATGTAAACATATTTACAAAGAAAGACGGTACACAGAGAGAGTTTTCAAAGTTTTAAGAATATACCTTAGCTTTTCTTTCCAAACAGTGCCTGTGACGCGGCAGTAACACAGCAGGAATACGGTAGCACAGCACTAACAGGGCTGGTTAAAAAAAAACGGTAAAAGTCACTGAAAGCCAGCTCGACTGCTTTTAACTTGAAAGCTGCGTCATATGCATTTCTTCTTGCATTTTCCATGATGAGGGTCTGTTCATGCTAATTTTATTCACGGACAAAGCGCGAGGTTACGTTAAACTTGCATCTTCCTCGACACATATATTCCACCGGTCTCACTCTTACCTTTTCTGCTCGAGCGCCCCTGGCGGCCGTTAGAAAAAATGCATACATTAGCCGCATCATTGCATAAGCCGCAGGGTTGAAAGTTTGGGAAAAAAGTAGCGGCTTATAGTCCGGAATTTACGGTAATACCGCATTTTCACGACCATAGGGTCGCACTGGGTTATAGGGCGCGGTTTCAGTTACGGGTGCTTTTTCTGTATTTAACATATACATAAGGCGCACCGGTTCATAGGGTGCGGGCATGGTAAAACACACCGGTAAAACATGCAAGTGTGTGACTTTTAAGTGAGGCTTATGGTCGTGAAAAAACGGTACATAACTCGGAATTTGCTGTCGATTTATTCCATTCAATCTCATCTATCAGGCGCCATTTTGTAAAAGGCCGAGGTTGTCTGCGCTGGAGGAGCTCTTTGAGGCGGAGGACAGAGCTCTGAAAAGTGATGCAGATGCAAGCAGTGCTGTTTCATTACCTACAAGGCTCCAGCAGGAGATTGAGTTATACAGGACGATTCCTGCAATCCCCACATCGGAGGACCCCCTGGTGTGGTGGTGGGACAGGCGGGACCTGCTGCCTTTCCTCTATAAACTCTCCAAGTCTTACCTGTGCATCCAGGCTTCATCTACTCCGCATGAGAGAGCCTTTTCCACAGAGGGAGACACAATCAGCCACGAAAGGTCACGTGTTTTACCTGACCAAGCTGACCTTCTCATTTTTCTTCAGAAAAACTGTTAAAATATAGTGTCAGTCTTGTTGTTTTTTTAAACAATTTAAAGTTGTATTTGTTAAAGTAAACCTTTCTTGGTTGTGTTTCCAGTGCAGTCAGAACAATTTCACTTTCTGTATTGTTGCAGCTTTATGCTCAAAAATAAAAAAAAAGCTTGACATTTAATTGATATGAATAAAACCAGCAATTTTTTAAAAATATTAATAATATTACAGTTTTCAGTGAGGTGACTGGGGAGGTGGGGGCTCTAAAACACGTATAGAAAGCGCTTCCTACAAAATAAAAGCAATTTGGGAGATACTAGTACTTTTACTATTCCAAAGCCAAGGGGTTTTTGATGGCTCTGATCAGAAAGCAGCCTAATATGTTATATAACATTCTCGTTATCCTGCCTATAATATCTGGATACAGAAATTATTTCAAAGATTTTGTAATTTTATTTTGTTTGGTGTCCCTATTTCCCGGATGTGTCGGTGATCGTGACCCACTTGACGGTGCTTCGGAGCTCGGATGTTCGACCGGGCAGCGCTGTAGTTCGCTGCAGACTCCAGATAGCCAATACCGTGTCTGTCTGTTGGTGTTTTGTTGGGAGAATCCACACATAAACTGTGGAAGAACCAGAGCCCTTTTTTTTGTAAAGAAAAAGCACATGGCGGCGCTGAAGAGTGTGAACAGAATGTATGGAGTATGTTTCCACGCAGCCCGTCAGGCAGCAGGACTGAAGGCATCGAGACTAGTTCAACACAGAACCTTCAAGATCAGTGTAAGTAAAAATTACATCTATCGCTCCAATATTCTGCTCACGTCATTAAGATAGATTGGCTATTAGCAATGGAAATGGTACAGCGAAGTTAAAGCCAAGCAACTATAACGTAAACTGTACATCGTATGTTAAATTTGCAATCATTATACCATTAAAAAACCCCACCTAAACGGGTAACTGATGTGAAAAAACAAATTTGTGGGCCCAATGAAGCCTCACACATCACTGTTGATTTCTCTTCATTGGGCATTTATCCAGCTAGCTAAGATGACAACCTTGCTTGTATTTTGATCAAGGTCTTTTATCGGTTAACGACGTTCCCTGACTCTCCAATGTATGCCGCGAAATACAAGATTACGTGTATTAGCATATCACACGTCAAATGTTGTTTGTCCTAAAGTGATTCTTTTTCTGGCGTTGATGCGCCTTGTGTATGTTATGGTTGATAGCTAGCTAGCGGGCTAAAGTTTTTGCTAGTTGTTTCCTATTGGTGGATTAAAGGGGCGTGAGACGAAAACGTCATTGCGTCGGATGACGTCAGAGACAACGTTGATTTTTTTTGTCTCTCTTTTTTAAAACCTGTCATTCCTTGTTGGGTGATAATATATTGTTATTTTTGAATAATGCTTGTTTGTGTTAGTCTGCACAGCTGCAGCAGCCCTTTGACTCATCACTGGAAAAGCCGCAGTTTCCAGGAGCATCAGCCGAATTTGTGGACAATCTTGAGTTCATCCAGCCCAATGTCATCTCTGGTATCCCAATATACCGAGTCATGGATAGACAGGGAAACATCATAAACCCCTCTCAAGACCCTCAGGTACCCTTCCTACCTTCTTCCTGGTCACTCAGACTCATTCTGTCTCCTTAAGATGGTTCATTGATGATGTGTGTGGTTGTACCTCTGTTTAGCTCTCCAAAGAGACCGTTTTGAACTTTTATCAGAAGATGACTCTGCTGAACACAATGGATCGCATCCTCTACGAATCCCAGCGACAGGTGCATTTGCACTCCTGCATCCCCCCCTCTTTTCCTCAAAAAAGCAGCAGTGTTCTATCTGTTTGATTTTCAGGGTCGCATCTCCTTTTACATGACCAACTACGGTGAAGAGGGGACGCACATCGGTAGCGCCTCTGCTCTTGACCCAAACGATTTGGTGTTCGGCCAGTACAGAGAAGCCGGTAAGAACTGACCTGATCTTGTTTTTAAATCCTTGTAGTCTCTTTGCCTCATAAACCCCCCTCATTGTCGACCCTGTGAGTCCCGCGGTTGTAATTCTTGCCCTGACTCTGCAGGCGTCCTGATGTACCGGGGCTTTCCTCTGGACTTGTTTATGGCGCAGTGCTACGCCAACGCCGACGACCTGGGGAAGGGCCGGCAGATGCCCGTCCACTACGGCTGCAGGGACCTGAACTTCGTCACCATCTCCTCCCCTCTGGCCACCCAGATTCCTCAGGGTGGGTTTGAAAGCCTGCGTTTGCGCCGCGGTGGCGGTAACTGACGGCAAATCTGCTTTCTGTGTTTCAGCGGTTGGAGCTGCGTACGCGTTTAAGAGACAAAACATGAACCGCGCCGTCATCTGCTACTTTGGGGAGGGCGCGGCCAGCGAAGGAGACGCGCACGCCGGCTTCAACTTCTCCGCCACCCTCGAGTGCCCGCTGATATTCTTCTGTCGCAACAACGGCTACGCTATTTCCACCCCCACCAACGAGCAGTACAGAGGAGACGGCATCGGTGAGAAGCCCGGCACGGTGGTCTTCAGCTGCTCTTAACAACACATTTGACTCGCTGTCATGTGCCGCAGCCGCTCGCGGGCCGGGTTACGGCATGCTCTCCATCCGGGTCGACGGCAACGATGTGTTTGCTGTGTATAACGCCACGAAGGAGGCACGCCGCCGGGCCGTGGCCGAAAACCAGCCCTTCCTCATCGAGGCCATGACCTACAGGTTAGCGGATGTTCGCTCTGAACCTTTAACAGCAGTTTGATGTGTGGAGGACATCGTTTCAGCGTGTTATTTGCTTTAATTTCTTCAGGATCGGCCACCACAGCACCAGCGACGACAGCTCGGCTTACCGCTCGGTGGACGAGGTGAACTACTGGGACAAGCAGGATCACCCCATCTCCAGGCTGAGGCATTACATGACAGCCCGCGGATGGTGGAGCGAGGACGACGAGAGGAGCTGGAGGAAGCAGTCCCGCAAGACGGTGATGGAGGCCTTCGAAAAAGCAGAGAAGCGCCTGAAGCCCAACCCTGAACTGCTTTTTACCGACGTGTACGACCAGATGATACCCAGTCTGAGCAAGCAGAGAGAAGCCTTCTGGAGGCACGTGCAGCAGTACAAGGAGCACTACCCGGTCGACCTGTATGAGAAGTAAGACACTCTTTTCTGCTGATACTGGCTTGACCTGTTGCTAACTGCTTTTATAAAAAAGTTTTAGGTTTTCTGCACAAAACAGTGAGCAAAAAACAGTAAATAGTACTTCTTGACTGGACTCGGTGCCTTAAATATCTGCATTACTCCCCTGGAAGTGTTAAATCGCCAATGTTAAGTTTTTAAGATCGACCAACGGAAACTAGATGTTTAGCGGATTAAAGGGAAAAGCAAACAAACCACTCCTGCGTTCTCTCACCTTTCCTCTCATGTTTGACGTATTGTGTAGGGGATTTTGCTACACGCTTCCATCATCCCTGAAATTCTGTTACACCAGTGATATTTTGTGGGAAATAAACTTTTAAAATTCAGTTTTCTCAGGATTATTTTATTTGAAAGCTGATTTGCAAAGTTGGGATTGGCCTTCGCGAGAGTAAAAGGTAAAGTTTTGACTTTAAAATAAACCAAAGTGTGAAAAAGGAACCCAAATATCCCGAAATCACATGAAAGACAGAAAACGAACAGGCCCGTAGGTTCTGTGTTCTCCTTTCAGCAGGTCAGGAGGGGGTTGTGGATGCCGTTCCACAGCTTCTTGATCTGCTGTGGGGACCGCTGGTGAATCAGAATGAGGTTTTTGTGCACGCACAGGTTCTCACGGTCTTCCTCCTTGACGTCGAAGGTTTTAAAGCCCGGGTTCTCCTCGGGAGACACTCCCACGGCCTGTAGGCACATCCCGGTGTACACGTCGTCCACGGGAAACACGGGGATGAGGCGTGAAACGGAAGACAGCGGCCGCAGCAGCGCTCCAGAGAGGACCAATCCACCCCCACCCACGTAAGGAGGGTAGGAGCCGTCGTAGAAGCTCGGGGGAATGTAGTACTTGCTTTTTGGGTCCCTGAAAGGGACGGAGGCGCTCAGGACTTGTCCAACATACAGCTGGGAGGCTTTCGAAGGCTCCAGTGACTCCAAGTAGGTAAACAAAGCCGGCGAATTGACAAAAACATCATCGTCCCCGCTGAAGACGAAGGAGACCCGGGTACAGTGTTTCAGAGTCCACTCGAAGAACGCGTTGACTTTGTGCGTCAGGTTGAGCAGGGACTCGCGTATGTCCCACTGCAGGAGGTCTCCGAAGTACCGGGACTCGAAGGACAAGAGCGGGTCGAGGTCACGGCCATCCTGAGAAGAGCTGCCCAGGAGGAGCACGGTGCGCACCCTCAGGCCGCTCCGAAAAAGGCCCTCTCTGCCCCAGGTCTTCCTCACCGCTTGCCTCTGCTCAAAATGACCCGGCACTGATTTGATGCCGAAGACCAGGACGGTCTGGTTGTCGGCTTCTCCCTCGCCTGTGGCGCACTTGTCCGGTTGGTTGATCAGCAGTGGGGGCGACCTGCAGCTCATGATCTGCAGAAAGTCCTGCAGGGCGGGAGGATAGGAGAGGATGTCGTGAACGTTGGTTCTCAGAAGCTCCTGGTTCGATTCCCTGCAGCGAGACCATTCAGAGTCACGTCTGACTGGAATCTCCCCATTTTCCAGCTGTTTTACGGCGCTGTGAAGCAGACGGTTCCAGTACGCCCCGTTCTGAGGGACGGTCTGTCTGAGCCTGTCGTAAACGGACAGGCGCTGGGCGTTTGGGGCGCTGGCCCTGACCTGGGTGGGGGCTTTTACCTCACCTTGGTGGACCGTAGGGCTCCGGGGCCGCAGCACATCTGACTTGGCCCTGCGGCTCCTCTCCAGGTGCAAAGTCGAGAAAAGGATGGAGACAAATGTAACAAGGAAAACTACAGCCGTGAAGGTTTTTAGGGGCTTCATTAGCTCAGAGGATTCAGGAAAGAGCCGTAGAGTTCAGTGTTTTCAGCTCAAACCGCATCTGCAAAACAGAGCTGCCTTTTAGATAATGTAACAAAACCTAATTAAAGATGTGATATTGTTTAGCCAAACCTCAAATCATTTTGTTAAACCCAATTTAATGAAAAATAAACGTGTCTGGAAAGGTTCTTACCTCACCTGGGACGCAGGAACACCCGTCAGAAGCTGCGGCGTCGCAACAAAATGAGGTCCAGCGTCGGAGCTGCAGGTGTGCAAACCCACATCATTTGGTTTCCCAGGCCTGAGGGTTGTTTTTATTTTGTTTGTTGTTTTTGGATGGAGCAGGTGGAGCAGACACTCGTACAGGCAGGTGAGCAGCACGCCTTTCTCACACAACTTTCCACAAAATTTTCATGAATCTGCACGTCCTCTAAAACAAGTGGCATGCATAGATATGTATTTTAGCGACAAGAAGTTGACATTAACTTTATTAAAAACAGGCAAATACGTTTTTCAGTATTTATCAACACTTAAGCATCTTTATTATGCTCAAAAATCTGATTTAACCTCAGATGTCGACTCATCTTGAAGGTTCCTTTACCCACCAGCAGGGGTGCCATACCGCGCTTGCAAATACACGGTTGAACTGCAACTTTGTTTTTCATTGCACTCTCTTTTTATTTCTTTTTTTAGGAAGCATAATCTCCTTACAAATTGAAAGATGCAGTCCGTGTGTGCTTGACTGAGATCACAGAATCTTGCGTTTCCAAGAGGTTTATTCAAACACCTGACAGAAGACAATAACACAGATGTACAAATGGTTTAAGATCAACTTTGTGGTAAAAACATCATCAGGTGAGCACATGAGCACAGTGTTTGGATCAGTAAAGCTCATTTGTCTTCCGTATTGCATCCAATGTTGGCTGAACAGGGTTGTTTTCAGTCCGAATCAAACAGAAATACAAGACAGCTCAGATAATCACAAAAATAGTTGGGAGGAAACTCGTACACATTGAGGGAAAATCTGCTAATTTTCTCATTCACAAACATGCAAAGGTTCCACACTTGTTTAATAAAATTAAAAGCTCTTTCTCCCGTCATGACAGAAAACAAACTGACCTTTCTCAGTCGTGTGTTAAGTGAATGTGAACGATCACGTCAGGTCCTGAGAGCGTTCAGGCTTAGGAGATATTTGCTGAAACCCCGTATTCAGCCAGGATGTTGTTTAATTAGACGCCCTGATGTGATCTGAGGATTTACTGAAGCATCAAAAACAATGGCAGCATTGTCTCTATAAAGGCATGTATCATAATATCAGATTGCACTTAAAGATGCTGATTATTTTCAAAAATAGTGCTAATATTATTGAAAACAGGCTTTGATTAAAGTGTTGGCATCCTCTCATCCATTCTACAAGTAAATAAAAAGCTTTAATAGAAAATCCTGAAATTATTATCTTGTACTGCACCCTTTTACGTAAATACACACCGACCAGTGGTTCCTTTATAAAATAACTGTAATATTCTTTGTGCCGTGTGCACTAGTGTCCATACCTGCAGCGTTGAGAACTTCAATCGGTTCTAGAGACAAATTTATCATGTAGAAGGAAAGAAAACTTGTCTGTGAACAATATCGAGGCCACTGGTCAATTACAGATGGTGCTAAAATGGAATCGAGAAGCTCAAGGCAAAAAGGAGGATGCAGGGCTTTTGCTGAGGGAATGAGGATGGCAGAAATTCAACAGAGATCGTTCTCCTCATCCTGTATGGTCTTCTTGATGCGCAGAAGCATGGTGGTGAGCCACTGGTCCAGCCGGGAGATCGTGTCATATTCCTTCACCTGCCGGCAGAAGACAGAGGAAAAGCTCAAACGAGGAGTGGAGGTGAGGTCGATCGCTCCCTCAGATATATCAGCCCGTGTTTGGCAGGTTCGTTTCTTTCTAAGGTACAAGTGTGCGGACTCACCGAGTCAGTGAAGGCATCCACGTTCTGCTCCTCGTAGGCATCTAGAAGTTTCTAGAAATAAAAAGTTTGTCACTTTAAAAAAAAATGCACTCCAGATCCTCTAAACAGTTTTATTGGCTTCAGTGTCGGATGCAGGAGGCTGATGTGGAAAAAAATACAACACGTTTCAAACAGATCTGGCCATTTGTAATGCAGAGGTTTTTAATGAAAAACAACAGACATTCCAGGTCAGTTCAAAGTTTCCAAGTGTCCATTTGAAAATCAAACAACAGAGCCTACCTTTAACAATTTGCATTCTCGGGAGTCACCGAAGGCTGGAAACATTTCTTCATACTTCTGCGCTGCAATCTTTGAAACAACAGAGGCAACGTTAGAGTCACTCCATGAACCCAGACGAAGGTTGTGGCCACGCTTACTTTTGCATTCAGCATGTCGACGCAGAAGTGACAGAGTGCTGCCTTGAAGAAGTAGTCCTTGGCGCTGTATTTGAGAAGAGTGCTCTCCATGGCGTAGGCTCCAACCTGAAATCACGGATCGACACCCTTCTGCAAACAGGCTCCACAAACGAGTGTCTGAAATGGTCGAATGCTTGCTAGTGCGCTAGTTATCTCACCTGTTCAAAGATTTCGATTGCTTTCTGGTACTGCTCCAACTGTGCTGCATAAGTGGCTACTTTCAGAAGGCACTTGTTTGCTGAACTAAAATGAAAAAAACAGGGAGAGCTTTCAAAGTCCGTATTCTGACAACAATTACAAGAGCGGGGTAAGGCAAGGAACATTTAAAACAAATGGAAACAACAGAAAGAAAGTCACCTGGTGGATTCTTCTCCTTTATAATAATCTCCAGCTTGTTCATAATGAGCGATAGCCTGGAAAGAAAGAAGGGAACTTTTACAAAAGAGAACAATTACAAAATGGACAAAATATTCTGAGACATGAACAGTGTTTTTCCATAGTGAGAAATAGTTTAGTGACATAATTAGACAAACCTTATCGATGTCCACTAGCTCTGTCTCATATATTTCTGCAATACTCATATGATGTTTGGCTGCGATGGTGAAGCGTCCCTACAACCCAAAAACATGAAAGTTAACCAAAGACATGTTGTAAACATATATACACACCTAAAAAGTCTCCACAGCCAGTCTAACTGCTAGACTCACCATATCAGTGTATATCTCAATAGCTCTGTTTAGGCAGTTTATAGCCTCTGGTGATTGGGAGAAAAAAAAGGATATTTAGATGAAATATTTAGAGCACATGAGCTATTACTCCAGAATAGAGAGCAGTAGTCGTTACCTTGTGGGTCGGCTTTTTTGAAGGCATTTCCAGCATCTATGAAGTTAGTAGCAGCATCATGTTTGCTCTGCATCTGAAGATGAAGGCGCGCGGCTTGAGAAAATGCATTTCCCGCAGCTGGAAACATATTTTTATATTTAGACAGCTCCACATTGATTGTTGCATATGCTAATTCAGAACAAAAACAGTATTCTTACCACACCAATTTTTGGCCATTTTATACATGTTGGCTGCCCTCACATACATGTCGCAGGCCTCTTCTATCTTTGAAGACCCCCTGTACAAGTACAATAACAAATACAACAACGTAAATATTCCAATAGCTACAAATATATTTACATCAGCAACAAAACCTTGGATGGATATACTTGTAACCACTGGACGACGCTATAGCAACAACAATGTATCTTATCATTCACTTTCATACACCAAGGCAGTAATTAATTAAATTAGTAATCCAAGTATACAAGTAATCCAATAGATAATTGCACATTGTGTAATTCGGTTTACATAGTTTTCTATGTATTTACATTCTCCAAGGTGCTAACAGAAGCCAATACATTGCAACACAACTGACTTGCAGCTAAGCGACAGCCTTTGCCACAGTCACAAAACACTTATTAATGTAAGAATGAACAGTTCGGGACAAGCAACTCAGTTCAGTCCGAGTGAGAATGTTTTTAACCTCTTTCTTGATCTGTGTTCGGTCGCCTGGTTAGCCCTTAGCTTGACAGCTAAACAATACCGACGAGACATACTCACCCAAACAGAGATCCAAAAAACGACTGTGACGATTTCATTTTCTTTTCTGCCTCAGCAATTAAAGCCATTGCCTCTTTTTCCTTTCCACTATTGTCCATTTTGTTTGCTCCGTGGAGATTTCTGTATAGAATGAAAAACTGCGAAAGTCAACAAAGTTGCTAAGTTGAGCTAACAGCAAAGGGTACGGCTAGCTGTGTCACATCATCAGCCGCAAAGCAGTCGTCATAACCCGTGTCATGTGACTGAGCACTGAAAACGATGCTGTGTTCAATGTTGCTCGTACAAATTAGACTTTCCCGTGCACAAGTGGACAGTTGGCGAAACATAACAAACTGTTAAAGACAGCAATATGAAACTTGTGGGGATTTAAAATAAATTTGGAATAGTTACCGGTGAGTTTACATCATCGTTGCAGCAGTTAGAGAGTGTAGCTGTCTAATCCATCATTCGATCTGTGTTGATAACAAAAGTGTAAAACTGACGTTATCTTTTACTTGAATATTTATTGTGGAGAGCAGCTATTTTAACTGGCATAGTTTGGTTTTATTTTAAAGACTTTTTTAATAACAGACATACAAATAAATCCCCACAATTGGTTTAATGAACAGTGTGTATTTAAAAACTAACGTCTTTGAACACTTTTGGCCACAAAAAAGTTGGACTGTTTGTGTTGTTAACGCACAGATTTTACTCAGGCAAAAATAAAGTCCCCTGTTTCCTGTCTGTAGTTGGGTCCTGTACAGCAGCCCGTGCGAGGCTGTCCTGGAGACCCCGCGCTGCCTGCACCTCTATCATCTCGGGTGAGTTTGTTACGATGTAGCAATTTCTCTATAAATCCGAATAACTGCGCAAAAGCTGCAATATCCGCGTACTGCAGGAAACCCACGAAATGCACATCTGCTGCAATCGAAACGCCCCATTACTGTGTGACCTGGCAAACAGTCATTTTCCAGCGAATTCCCAAGCATACCCCCCTTATCCAAGAGTATTCCAACATTAACTCATATTTTGCTTGCAAGAAGAAATAGATAGCTCGCTACGCAGTCGAGTTTACACAACTAAACAGAAATCACCACGCTGTCTTGGCTAAATTTAGCTGCCAGTGTATCGTTAGATTGTTAGAATTTTGGCACAGAGTGGTTTGTTTTGAATGTCAAATGCTCAAGCTAGCTATACGTCTTGTTGATAGCTGGTTGGCTAAGCAGGCTAGCAAGACAGGGTAACAAAATTGAATCCAGTTGTTCGAAAAATCTTAAAGGAGAGTTGAAACTATGGCTTGAACAGAAACGTTTTGTCACACCAGGACCGTAGGTCAACAACAAAACTGCTAAACACAATGTAATGTAAGGCGTACACATAATATCCATGCAAAACAGCAGCTAGCATGTTGCAAGCCGCCTGCAGGGTCTCCATTCATATCCTGCGTACTGCCGCTGCAATCTCGGAGCAATGTCTATTATTCCCAGTCCGTTTACGGTGGCAAACGATGTTCCTTCTCATGGTCACTTTTGCACGTACCAGCGTCGATTGTTGCGTTTGTGTAGTTAAGGATGCACCCCGCTTAGGCTTGCATTCGGCAGCAAGCTTGCAGCGGATTCTGTCTGGGCTGCGCGAAAAGCGGCTTTTTCAGTTTGTGTGTTGCTATCCACCGTGAGCAATTTGCAGAAAACATAACATTACTTTAGAATAGTTTGATTTTATTTTCAAAGGTGCATCGTCTTCTAAGTAAGCGTTGTATTTAACTGATCATCGTTAAAGAAGTTGCACATTCCCCAGTGTCTGTTTATGCCATCAGCCTAGATCTGTCTTTTTCCCTTTGGGTTTTGTTTTAATACCGTGGTTTCCCGAAAATCCAAGAGCAATAAGTTATATTGTTTTAAATCATTACTCATACACTGAATGGAACAAATGAAATTATTAAAGTTTTTTTTTCAAGTATTCCTTGTACACTATTACGCAATACTTTTAAAGCATTAACTTTTTAAATTGAAGATTATTTTGTTTGTTATGTCATTATTATATCATATAAAATGAAATTCACACTGTAATAATATGATAGTGACAGTAATGTAGATGTTTACAAATATATGATGAATATGGGGGTTAAACATTTTTAATGGTGTTATGTTGTTATTATAGAACGTCTTTGTTATTATCGCTTGGGAGAAACTTCCTTTATGTGAAGAATAGATTAATGAAATGGAATCCATTCTGTTTTTATTAGTTGTCATGGATGATGAAGATGGCAGGTGCCTTCTAGATGTAATCTGGTAAGTTATCGCTGACACAGATGTCAGACAGGATGGATTATTTTAATAAGAATATTTTGTCGTCATCTTTAGTACTAAATCAATGCTACTGTCTCCTGCAGTGACCCAGAAGCTCTTAATGACTTTCTTCATGGATCTGAGACCCATGTGAGTATGAAAATCAAACGTATAAATAGGTTTACTTGCCTCATTGCGCCCTTGTTGCTGTCCCACCATGTATGGACATATTAACCTCAAACCTTTTCATGCCAGTCAAGTTTATGCATTACATTTTTGCGTTCCCACATTATATGAGTTTCTAGTTCTATAATTTTGGCATTGCAGAGCAAAGTGGGACACCTGTGTTGGAGAGATTGCCTCAAGTTGAGGCTGCAGAGTGAAGCAGAATGTTCTCATGTTTCTTGAACTTGGTGCTTTATACGTCAAGAATGTCAAACATCCTTACCGCGAGAGACGGGGATAAAAGTTGGGAATTGAAAGTCTAAGGCACATACACGTCACATTTGATTGCAATCAAAAGCAGAGGTCACTTGCTGGTTTAATTTATTTAAATATTTGATTTTGCAACTTCTTTGGTTCCACTTCTTTTTTTTTCTTTTTTTTTTTTTTTTGGGCTGCAGCTTGCTTTTTCTTTATTATTAAGCTGAATCTTAAGATGCTAATACTAACACTTCCCCACCCTGTGCTATTCTGTTGCCTATTTAACACTGGTTTCTGCAATCTAATTCTGTGGACTGTCTCCTGTCCTCTCTTTGCCCTGCCCTTCTCTTTGATGGCTTCCATGTCTCTCTGTCCTGGTGGCTTTTCCCTGCTTGTTTGGGTGATTTTGATTTCTGTCTGTCCTATCCTGAATGGGTATGTCTGTAGTTGGACACTGACGACCTTTTGGATGGTTCGAGTGACCCCTCCAGCTCATTCTTCTCTACTAGTGGGGTGAGTAAAATCCCCCAATTCTTTTCCTTCTGCTTTCCATGCATCTATGTTGCATGCGTCTTTAAATAACCCCTTTTCTCACTAACCCTCTACAAGCTTTGATTTGCTGTGTTGATGTGGTTTTGTGTCTGCATTATTGTTCACAGGGTCACACTTTGTGGTCATGACACTGCTGTTTATTTACTCTCTGCTGTACTGAATTTTCCTTTCCTTTACTTCCAACCTCTTCTTCAAGGGCCACGTTCCAGAGGTCCAGCCCGCGGTCCAGCTGTCAGCAAATGAGCCGTCAGGCTTGCCCAGGGTCAGTGTTGACCTGGACTTTTTGGAAGATGAAGACATACTTGGAGGATCCCCGGGTGGTGAAGGTGGGAGCAATGGCATTGGGACAAACCATGAGCCATGCGACATCCTGCAGCAAAGTCTGGCCGAAGCCAACATCACAGAACAAAGCCTCCAGGAAGCTGAGGCTGAGTTGGACCTGGGCTCCTTTGGAATTCCAGGTCTTACACAGGTCGTTCAGACACTACCTGATGCCAGTCTCTCTGGGGCAGAAAGCACTGCTGTTGGTGTAGGCATAGGCGTTGGTGTTGCAGGAGCAACGGCAATTTTCCCAGGATCTACCCCAAGTGCCACGGCCACTCCTCCCAATGCTACAGCGGATATGCTGGGATCAGTGCTTGCTCAGCAGGGCCTTCAACTCCAGTCCCAGGTCATGAACAAGGCCATCAGCGTTCAGCCATTTATGCAGCCCGTCGGCCTGGGAAATGTCACCCTTCAACCCATCTCGAACCTTCAGGCTCTACCGAACGGGAGTCAGTCTGGACATTTAGGCATTGGACAGATTCAAGTTGTAGGTCAACCTACAGTCATGACTATCAGTCAGTCCGGACAGCCGATCTTGGCCAAAGCCATGGGTGGTTACCAGCTGCACCAGAGTGGGCCAGAGGTATCAGCTGCCGGTGCTCAGCCAGGGCTCGGAAGCCCCGGGGGTGGACTTTTAATCCAAGGTAATAAAGCCACTTTGGGATCTCCAGCTTTAAACGGACCGGCTGTTTGTGTCAGCAGCTCCAACAGCAGCAGTACAATGAGTGCGCCTACTGGAATTGTGGGTTTTGGTGGTACCCAACTAACTTCTGGCATTGGACCCCAGACACAGACTCAAGGCCAAATAATGCAAAATGTTATCATTCAGCGCACACCAACACCAATTCAACCCAAACCTCCCCAGGGGGGAGCCATTCAACCGAAACTCTTCAAACCGCAGCAGCAGCAGCCTCAGCCGGCATCCCAGCCCTTGCAAAACGATGCCCACAAGGCACTGGGGCTGCAGCAAATTCCAGTTTCCACTGCTCAAAATGTAGCCTTTTTGACGGGAAAGCCTGGCTCCAACGTCGTCTTGAGTACTCAAGCCACGACACAAGGGCCCCAGTTCCAGCAAGCCTTGTTTAAACAACAAGCAGCACAACCATCTGGCAAGCCGCTCAGTGTACACTTGTTGAACCAAACAGGCAGCATCGTCATTCCTTCTCAGACAGTTCTACAAGGGCAGAATCACCAGTTCCTCCTGCCACAGTTACAGGCAGGCGGACAGATCCTGACCCAGCACCCAGGAGGTCACATCATAACAAGCCAGGGTCCTGGCGGGCAGCTCATTGCAAACCAGATTTTAACTGCAAACCAGAATATTAATTTGGGACAAGTGTTGACCTCACAGGGCCCACCCCGGTGCTGCTCACATCCTCTCTGCACCCATTCAGCTCCAGCCTGGGCAAATGGGCACACCCACCCTTTTCCAAATGCCCGTCTCCTTGGC
>CAAE01015002.1:2423512-2480882 GCA_000180735.1 Tetraodon nigroviridis
CAGTACGGGAGCAGTGACAATGGCCCAGGGCCAGTCGGGAGAGGGCGTCACTGTGCTGGGAAGCTCCACAGATCAAGCGGCCCATCCTGCTCCGCAGCACATACCGCAGTCCTCCATCCTCGCCATGCAACCGCCTTCCTCCGCGTCCACGGCCACATCAGTACCCTCGTCGTCTCCGTCCATGTCTGTGTCCACCTCTGTCACGGCTAGTGGGGCTGGTCCCCCCTCAGGCCCAGCAGAACCCAGGGAGGTTACTCTTCACCAACCAGGGCTCCAGTATGATCCTGAGCCAGGAGTCTCTGCAGATGTTTCTGCAGCAGGTCAGTGTTCCACTCATTTCCCCTATTTTGTCAGTGTAAAGTTTACATTTTCCAAAATATAACATGCATGGACTGACGTCTTGGTCTGATCTCTTTGGTTTAATATTTTACTCCTCCCTTCCCTCCATTCTCCTTCCTCTTTCCCCCCCTTATCCCAAAATGGTAAATAAACTCCTGTTAGGAGCAGCACCACCAAACAGAGAATGAGTCCACCCCCTCTGTGGGCATACCAGCATCTGTAATCGTCAGCAGCAACAGCATCACTGCTCCGGCCCCTGGCCATGACAGTCAGTTAACTGACTCCTGGGTGGGTCAGAGCAGCAGCCCCTCCCCGGGCCCTTCCCACATGACAGCAGGGGTCAATCAGGTAGAAATGGCCCTTCGTGTCAATCCCCACCCACTTGTTGCTGCTGCTGCTGCCACTTTTTTTTTTTTTTTTCAAGACAATCTGACCTTTCCCCTGCACATCTCTTTTGCATTAAGCATCCTTTCTCTGCCTCTCACAGTTACTCTGCTTAAGCTGAAAACGTAACAATTTGCTTGCATTTCTGTGTCTTTCATTAATCAAACGCACGCTCATTCCACTTGTTTGTAGTTTGTATAATTGAATTCTATTTTAACGGTGATTGCATGCTTGCGATACATGTCTGGCAATCAGGAGCAAGTATTTAGCCTACTGCGGGTGCGTGTGTGCGTGCATGTGTGTGTTACCATGCGTTCTCATTTTTAATTTTACACCACAACATTAAAAACCATGCCTGTGATTGAGACTGGAGCTGCCAAATGCAGTTCACTACTTTACTAACACCCACTCGGTCGAATGCATCACCCCACTCACCATGTTTGAGACCACAGACTCACTTTCATCTTCTGCATTATTGACCAGAGACGGACCAACTCACTCCTCTCAAACTTGCACGTCGTTTTTATTCTTGTGTGCTTACAGCACTTGTCCCCTGACCAAATTCTCGATATCAACCCCACAAAATCAAAATGACACACTCCCCTCACCCCAGTCCCCAGAGGCTTCAAAGCACCCTTTAATACACCATCACAGGCTTGAGGTTCCGTGCCCAGATTTCCACTTCTTGCTTATTTTAACTTTACTTTGACCTTTTTAACTTTGCGTCTACTTTTTACCCAAAGTAGCGAGAAAGAAATCAGCGTATTCTATGTCAAAAAGATCTCAAAGTTTCTCACTGGTTTTGCTCAATGTTTGAACGTTATGCTGTAATTGTATTTTGGGTTGGATGATTCCACATCTTCTGGCTTTCATTGGAATTGTACTTTTTGTATTTAAATGATCTAGGTTAAGTGTTGAACATGCAACCTTTGATCATCTTCAACACAATTGCAATTTAATAATTTAAATTGATTTGTTTTCATACCTAGAATATGCTTCTCGCAATTTCTTAAGCACTGTGCTACAGTCACATTCATTATTGTTTAGGCTGTGCGCTTGCATACTTTTCTAAGTGGGTGTTAAAATTTACAAATATGGTTTTATAGGTTTTATAACCATGTCGATATTCTGTGATTCCGCTTCTTTAGGTGCCCGCTACTGGTCATAAACAGCCAATCAAGATCCAGGGCATGTCACCCTCCCCGGCTTTGACCACCCATACCCCCAGCACCCCCAGTGGCAGACAGTCCCCAGCCTTCCCAGTCTCCTGTCACGCTGAGCCAGTCGATCCAGTCACCACACCAACAGCAGCAGCCACTTTCCTCCTCTCATCCGCAGTCTCAAACACCCTCGCGCTCAGGCACGCCTTCATCCCACCCTCCGCTCTTTATTATCCACAATCAAATCGCAGACCCTCCCCAGGCGGCTTCGCAGAGTCAGCCGCAGCAGACTCAGCCACAACAAGCACACATTCAAGTTCAGCCTCAGCCAAGGCCACCTTCCCAGCCTGCCCCTTTTCAAGAAATGCCCCCTGTGTCTCAGTCCCCCAAGCCTCCCGCTGCACCCGTTGCACAGCACCAATTTACGCTTCCTCCTGCGAGCACTTCCACCGCCGTCGTCAAAACCCAGATTCCCCTCCAGGGCTTGACGATGGAGCAGCAGCAGCACCTGCAGATAGTGGCTGCACAAATCCAAACCTTGTCTGGCATCGCTCAGCCTTCGCCCCAACAGAAACAGCTGCTGGAAAAACTGCACCAGGTACCAGCTCACCACAGATTTATTCCCACCTATGAAATATCAGTCTTAACTGGAGTACCAAGTATGTCTCCCACATCCTTTCTGGGAAACGGTATCTTCCTGGTTTTTGCGGAATGTCTAAGACAGATGATGTGTTTTAAGGTCCAGCAAAGCATCCTGCTGCAGGCCAAGCAGCCTGCTCAGCCTCCGGCCGCCAGCCAGTTCAGCTCGCAGCAGGATGCGCCTGCTGAGAAAGTGGCGATTGCGTCATCAGACAGCGCTGGAACCCCTGCCCAGCTTCCCTCCGTGTTACAGCCCACATCAGTGCTTGTGAAAACTCCTGCTACAGGTCGGTCCTTACTGTCACGATGCAAATGGCAAAACCAGTCCGCCGTTTGCCCCCTACCCTGTCCCATCTTTTCCCGTCTGATCCGACGATCTGTTGTTTTTTTTCAGCATCAAATGATTTGCAAGTATTCTCAGGAGCCCAAGGGCCGACTGGAGCAATTGTGAATCAAACTGTCTCTTCTGTAAGCCTTACACAGCCTACACAGGTGACGACTGCCGCATTCGCCCCCACCATAAGTTTCAGAAGCATTCATGCGATAATGCACGAATGTCTTTTTTGCTGACTGTCTGATTCTCACAGGTTCAGCCAAAGCCAGGAGTGATCAGCTCAGTCGGAGGTCTGACTCTAGGGAAAGGGGCGGTGCAGATACAGGTACTGGGAGCAAATCTAGCTCAGATATCTGCTCCACAGGCTCAACCCACATTACAAACTCAGGTAAGTTTCACCAGGTGTTAAACAGCTCCTAATCCTTTGGAAGGCACCTGAAAGGATGTGTTTATGTTCCAGACAACTATCAAGATGCCTTTTGGTGCAGAGCCCAGCAAAGAAGCCAGGTGTGTCTTGCCTGCAGGCAGTGTAACGGCTTATTGTACCTTTTCCTTCATGATTCAGTATTTCATTTTGCCTTGCCTTCCTACAGGATGCTAGAACAGCTGCGGAAACAGCAGGGCTCTGTGCTGCACCCCAACTACAGTGCTCCTTTTTACTCTTTTGAGGACACACTACATAGACTGCTGCCTTACCATCTTTACCAGGGAACTGCCAACTCTTCTCAAGACTATCAACGAGGTAAACTTGACAATCAAAGTGCAGTTTAGCGCCCTCTGAACATTTTCACCTCAATAAACGTTTTACCTCTACGCAGTGGATGATGAATTTGAGAGGGTCTCCTGCCAGCTACTCAAAAGGACCCAGGCCATGCTGGATAAATATCGCTACCTGCTTTTTGCTGAGTCCAAAGTAAGTGTTAACACTCAAAGTTCTTGTCTGTCTGGGATTGATTTTGAACTGGAGGCTTTGGTGTTTCGTATCCGAGCAGCGACTTGGCCCCTCTGCAGAGATGGTGATGATAGACCGCATGTTCATTCAGGAAGAAAAGATTGCTCTGAGTCAAGACAAAATCTTGGCCAAAGAGAGACCAGGTATGCCTTGTGTTTGTGGCTTTACGTGGTTTTGTGGTTGTCTTCAAGTATTTTAGCCAAGCTAGTTATAAATAATCCCGCTAATGTCATTACAGAGGAGTTTGTGGCAAATGTACGCATGTACGAGAGTGTAGTGGCCTCCCATCAGAAAACATCTGCTGAACCTGCAGCCAGTGGAAGTGTGGGTTCTACGGTCCCTGCTCCTGCTCCTGCTCCTGCTCCTGTTCCTGCTCCTGCTCCTGCTCCTGCTCCTGCTGCACCTCCACCCGCACCTGCGCCTCCTTCGGTTCCAGTTCCAGCACCTGCTCCGGTACCTGTATCTGCTCCCGCACCTGCCCAGGGACCTCATCAAAACAGCACCCCGAATCATCCGCCGGGTCCCGCCCCAGCTCCGCCTCCAGCGTCCGCCTCTGCTCCTTGTGCTAATCCTTTTCCACCTACCAAACTAGTCATAAAGCAAGGCGGAGGTGGCGCCTCCGTGTCCTGGTCCAGCAGCTGTCCTCCACCTGCAACGGTTGCAACTAGGTCGGAACCATCCAATCAGAGCGCCTCTCTCAGTCAATCATCCTCAACGTCCTCTTCCTCCTTCAACTCTCGAGTGGTTGATGACGACGATGCTCTGCCACAGAGAACCAGCAAACCACCTATCAAGACCTACGAAGCTCGCAGGCGAATTGGCTTGAAGCTGAAGATCAAACAGGATCAAACGGGCTTCAGTAAAGTGGTTCATAACACTGCCTTAGACCCGGTACACACGCCGCAACCTCTGCAGAGCAGCCAGGCCATGTCCCAGACTCAGTTTGAACTTGCCACACAGCACCCAGAATCCCAGCGCGTATCGTCTCCTTCCACGGTCATCAGGACTCAGTCCCCCGTGTGTACGGCTTCCTCTGCCTCGCCCGTCACCATGGTAACCACTCAGTGCAATCCAGCTGCGAGAGGCAACGTTCCCCACGGTGGGGCTTCCTCTTCTGCTACCTCTCATAGTTGGCCAATGTCCTCCACCACCGCCACCACCACCACCACCACCCCATCCTCATCCTCATCATCCACCACTCAAATGAATGGGACATTGGATCATGAGGAGGTGGGCGGGGTCAAACAAAACTCTGCCTCCAGTACCACCCCCTCACTAAAAACTTGTCGTCTCCCGCTCCGGAAAACCTATCGAGAAAACGTTAGTCCCCGCGTCCGACCCGGTGTCCGGGGTGGAGGGGAGGAGAGCTTCTTGCACCCCAGGACCACTCGGTCCCCTACGAGACACGAGGCCTCGTCTCCTCCTTCAGAGCGGACGGTGATCGCCAGTGTGAAGGTGGAGAAGAGGGGCAGGGACTCGACGCACAAGGAGTCGAGCCGCGAAATGGGCCGCTTGGGGAGCGCCATGAATAAGCTGGATCAAATGGACGAGGTGTTCGGCTGCGGTATGAAAACCACGCAGCACCATCTGCCGCCGCTCCTGAGCAGAGAAGGAGCCAAGGACAGAACGGAGGAACAGCCAGACCAGGAAATAGACGTTGGTAAATACAAGCAGGCCAGCGGGAAACATACACGCAGGGCGGGGGGGACGTTCAGAATGGACCAGCATGCCCCCGGGCCGCCTTCTCCGGAACCTTCCTTCGTGCGAGACTCTTTGCTTCCTGCCAAACGCTGCAAGTCCGATTCCCCCGACATGGATAACGCCAGCTTCTCCAGCGGCAGTCCTCCAGATGACTCTCTGAATCAGCACCTGCAGTGTGCCATCGACAGCATCCTGAACCTGCAGCAAGAGCCCACCGCCCGCGACCATCACCTGAAAGGGGGTGGCGGCAGGTCCCACCCACACCAAAGCCAGCGCCCTGCAAGTACAGCGGCCTCAGCCCACAGATCTTCCCTTCTTCCCTCTTCCGCGTCGTCCTCCTTGGCCCAGCACCCTCAGGTGGGTGGCCGCGGCCACAACGGCAGCCTGGTGCCCCAAACCCAAAGCAGATAACAGCCCCTTCCCCCAGCCGAGGGACAGGAACGGAGGCAGGGCGTTGGGGACACTGTGAAAACCGGGACGGGGATACGACTCTGCCTAACTGCGTTGGCTCCGTTTGTCAGTTTGAATTGTCTGAACCTTCTTGTCGGTCATTTACAGCTTGGGGGGTGTTTGATGGTGAAACGTCCTCACGACGGAGACAGGAAGACACGCCGGCCGGGCACACGTCAGAATATAATGTCAAAAAAAACCCTGTCCACTTCTTGTTCACTTTTGATACCTTGTTTGTAATTCCAAAAAAAAATCACCTTTTTGGTCATGTGACCTGAGCACCTGTCTCCACAGAGGCCTTTCACGAAACTTTCTGTCCCGCAGTGAGCATCAGGCAGCTCCTTCCTACAGTTCAAAGGTCATCTTCCTCTGGGGAACCTTCACTGGAGAAGCACCAGGTTTATACTGTAAAACATCACCGTATCCGCTGGCAACATTGAAATGTCTCATTTAGGATATTATTGCCAACATTAAACTACATCGGGGTTTCAGTTCTTTAGAATTTACTCGTGCGAGGTCAATGCCAGTACATCACCGCCTCGAGGAAATTGATTCTCATCTGACCTCTGTGTGCGAAGTTGTCAAAAATCCAAAACCCCCAAAATCATGAAAGCAAACAATTGTCCTCTACGAAGCCAGTTTAGGCAGACGTGCATTTCAGTCAGCAGGTGGCAGTCCGGTCATAACTGTTCATTTTCCGTGTTCTCAGGCTGTTCGGTTCAATTTTTCTGCCTCTGTTTCCCTGCCTGCTGTGCGTTTATTGTGTTTTTAAATCCCGGCGGACAATTCGAACACAAACGCAGCACAAGCAGTTCAATAGAAAAGGAACAATGTACAAAAAGATGGTAAGAGAATTTGAAGTATAGTATTACAGATTAATTTTGTATTGTATTTATTGTGTATAATGACACTTTTTAAAAAAAATGTACATTTAGTAAAACTGTAAATTAAACCTTGCTTCTTTTATGAAACGCTGCATGTTCATTGGTCTTTGTGGTGCGTTCAGGGACTCCATCTGCAGCACTCTTTGAGAGGAGGTGCTGGATATAACAAGGGAGCGGTGGGGTGTGTTGGTCTGCCAGCAGATGGTGCCCGAAAGTGGAAAATACTTATCCCTCCCTGGAAGAGTCCGAGTTTGGGAAGAGCAAAAGAATTTAGGCTGACGAGTGAAACTTTCATGGTATGTTGCAGCCGGCTGATCAGAAAGAAGAAAAGTCGTGGCAGTCGGACTGTGGGGTGTGGCATCGGAAGACTGAAGTCTTTAGAAATGCATCCAACCAAATGATTTAATCAGAAGCCACCCCCTCCTCACATCCACGCCCTCTGACCAAATGCAGATCATCGCTGTCCCGAGCAGGGCGTCAGTGTCGCCAAGCATCCCTGGAAGACGAGAAGAGCTGAGAGAGGGCAGTAGCCGGTGAGAAAACCTTGTCCAGTGTCCTCTGTGCGGTCCTTTTGTTCCCCCCCCCCCAATCTGAGGCTGATCTGAAAAACACTAAACTCCAGGAAAGAACGCTCTACTGTAAACTAACTGCTCTGGGCTCGGCCTTCCTCCTTGCTGTCAGGGGTACACCCATGCATGTAGCAGCAGCTCCTGCACACACTGACTGTTTTTGTCCTCTCAACTCAAAATATTTTCCAAGATCCTGAGGGCAAGACTGGAGACAGGGAGTGATCAAGGTGTTGGAAGAAATCCGCAGTGCTGCCACAGTAAAGAGTCAGTGAGTACTTTATTTTTTACCTTTTTAATTAAAAAAAAAAGATTTCAGTTCATATTACTCTTTATTTGTGTCGCTAGATTGTAATAAACCAGCAGCTGTCGTTTGATGTTGCTGGATTAATCTATTTTACCTGAGTTAATACATTTACAGAACCACTTTGGAAGTTTGTTTCGAGTGGGGAAAAAAGGCTGGGGATTTTCCACAGTGTAAAAAAGTTAAAAGCTCGCTGCAAAGTGTTTACCGCACCAAAAAAAGAAGAGTTTCCACGCAGCCAACTGCACGGACACAATGCCGAACTGTGTAACAGCAGTCAAATCATCTGATTTCGCTGTTGATCTTTAGGGTTCCACCATTTCCACAGGAGCTCAGTGCTGTCTGGTCTTATGATGTGTTTGGCCTGGGCTGTCTAATTTCCTCCTGGCAGAGTTTGTTTTTTTATGGGTTTAAATGAAATATAATGCAGTAAGAGAGAACCTCAGCAGAAACACGTCTGCTCAAAATTCCCCTCTTTTTTCTAATCTCATCTTTCTGACTTTAGGCATCTCTCTCTCTCTCTCTCTCTCTCTCTCTCTCTCTCTCTCTCTCTCTCTCTCTCTCTCTCTCTCTCTCTCTCTCTCCAATTCAGCTATTATTTTTGTCATATTTGTGTTTGTTTTTTTACCGGTGAGCAAGTTAGCTGGCACAACCAGTATTTGACTTAAAACTAAAGTAACTGTAGGGGATGAAAAGAATGTCTCGCTTATTGAACTGGAAAGATGAGCTGTGCCTCTGCAAATCCTGCCACAGGGCTGGGTTTGCAAGTTTTCCAGAGTGGAGGCTAACTTTTTCCAGGCATGCACCGACAAAGCTGCACAGAGCTCTGCTGCAGGGTGATGTATGCCACATCCTCCGCGCAGCCCGGGTTATACTTCTCCCCGCATTTGTCATCACGTCCCTTTTATTCCATCTTGTCCATTTCTGTCTGTTCCTCTCTGCACATTAGGGGGGGTTAAAAGTTATCGGTTTGGCAGCCGCTTCTGACGGTGAGGATCCAGGCTTCAAAGAAAAACCTCAGCCAGATCATCCCTTCTGGCATCTGCGGAGGAGGTCTCAAGGACGAGTGAGCAACGGTCACATAAATACAGGAAACCCCAGAAGGATTTTCCAAGGTCCAGTGACGGGAAAGAAGATCAAATAATAATAATAAAAAACACACACACGCACACCTTTTTCTGAGGAGCGCCCTATTATCCCATAACTCTGTCGTCATGTCACGCTGGGGGCGGAAAAATGTGAAAAAGCGCCCGAGGTGATCCGCACCGTCACCGAAGGCCTCAAGTCCTTGTACCGGAAGAAGCTGCTCCCCCTGGAGCAGTACTATGGCTTCCACGACTTCCACTCTCCCAGCCTGGAGGATGCAGACTTTGATAATAAGCCGATGGTGTTAGTGGTGGGACAGTACTCCACTGGAAAGACGACCTTCATCAAGTAAGACTTCTCAAGTTTCATTTGCTGCAGAAAGAAAAGAGAAAGACGCTTTTGTGTGTGTCCGACAGGTATCTACTGGAGCAGGATATTCCCGGGAGCAGGGTGGGACCTGAACCAACCACCGACTGCTTCACTGCCATCATGCACGGCGATGTGGAAAGCGTGATTCCCGGGAATGCCCTAATTGTGGACCCCAACAAGCCCTTTCGCAAACTCAACCCTTTCGGAAACACCTTCCTCAATAGGTGAGAGCGCGTCCTGTGTCGTACAGTAAGAGAGAGAGAGAGAGAGAGGGAGCGGGGAAGGAGAGATAACACAACATTCTCGGGAATTTCAAGTCCTTGTGCCAAATTTCAGAGCTAGGAGGCACTTGCCGTGTTTGTGGAAAAACAGAGAAAGGAAGCGATATCACAAGAGAGGGTAATGAAAGCCAGTGAGCTCAGACAGGAACTGCAAAGTACGCAGATTCAAAGGCGGGGTTAGAGGGCTCCGGGGCCTCCTGGGGCCAGGACAAACACCAGGCGTCACATTTTGCGGAGACTCCTTGAACCTGGACGGGAGAAAGTTTACCACAGAGGTTCGGTGTCGTCGGGTCGGACGTAAACCTTGGAAAAGTCACACCTTTTTTAATAGCAACGTGGTGGAAACGTGTTTATGCAACACGACGACCCTCTGTGCCGCTGCGGGGCTTGTTTGCGAGGGCATTTACGTCTGTCCTTATGCTTGGGCTTCCTGTCCTGGGAGCCGTTGGGCTCGTTAGGCTCATACGCGACAGGAAGCGGCACTGTTGTTCCAAGGCACTCGTCGTTAGCGGCCCTCATTGTTTAATTCTGGCACTGATGGTCATTTTCCTTCAGGAAGCCGACAGCAATGAGAACGCCGCTTGCATACAATGGCCGCCGTGGGAGGGGTCTGGGTGCGGAGAGGGCCAATCTCCTTCCACCACACAGGCTCCTTTCACAAGAATGAAAGCTTTTTGTTTTGTTTTTTGACATGACCCGATCCCTTCCTCGTGCCTGAATGCTCTTCCCTGACTTTCATTCCCAACCCAGGTTTCAGTGTGCCCAGATGTCCAACCAGGTCCTGGAGAGCATCAGCATCATTGACACACCTGGAATCTTGTCCGGTGCTAAGCAGAGAGTGAGCCGAGGTGAGGGAGAGAGAGAGAGAGAGAGAGAGAGAGAGAGGAGCAGAGGAGGCCTGCAGTCACATGCCCCGGAATCACTACTCTCAAATCTCTTTGGCACGCAGAGCTAACTGGTGACCCGTTGACACGGTTCCACTAACAGTTAGCGGCAGAGCGAGAAATCCAGAAAACCAGGGGCTTGTGTCTGTGTGCACTTCTGCCGCTCTCCTCCTTCTTTTCCTCCCTCTTGCAGCCTTTCACCGCCTGGCTCCCTCTTTCCCCGTTTTCCACCAGGCTACGACTTCCCGGCGGTGCTGCGATGGTTTGCGGAGCGCGTGGACCGCATCATCCTGCTGTTCGACGCGCATAAGCTGGAGATATCGGACGAGTTCTCCGAGGCCATCGGTGCCCTGAAGGGCAACGAGGACAAGCTGCGGGTGGTGCTGAACAAAGCGGACATGGTGGGGACGCAGCAGCTGATGAGGGTGTACGGCGCGCTCATGTGGTCCCTGGGGAAGGTGTTTGGCACCCCGGAGGTCCTGCGCGTCTACATCGGCTCCTTCTGGTCCGAGCCTCTGATGGTGGCCGACAACCGGAAGCTCTTTGAGCTGGAAGAGGAAGACTTGTTCGCTGACATTCAAAACCTTCCTCGCAACGCAGCTTTACGCAAGCTCAACGATCTGGTGAAGCGTGCACGCCTGGTCAGGGTAGGTGGTGTTTGTTGCAGGGTTGGTCCGAACGGAAGCGAAAACCGCAGCTAAACCCTCGGCTCTCCCAGGTCCACGCCCACATCATCAGCTACCTGAAGCAGGAGATGCCCTCTGTCTTCAGAAAGGACAATAAAAAGAAGAGTCTGATCTACCAGCTGCCGGTGATCTTCTCCAAAATCCAGCTGCAGCACAACATTTCTGCCGGAGACTTCCCAGATTGCGCCAAGATGCAGGTTCGTCTCCGTTTTCTCTCCCGAGCACATCTGGAGGTGCTTCAAATACCGCTTCTCCTGAAATATTTGGCCGTTTTTCCAGGCCTGTTGGTTGTTTCTTTGAATTCGGTTCGCTAACGTTTGCGTTTGCAACATTCCCCCCCCTTTTTTTTTCTCCCAGGAACAACTGATGGTCCACGACTTCACCAAGTTCAAAACTCTGAAGCCCAACCTGATGGCGGCTTTGGACGAGCTGCTGTCCGGCGACATCGCCAAGCTGATGCCCCTGCTGCGGCAGGAGGAGCTGGAAGCCGGCGAGCAGCTGGGCGTGCAGGGCGGGGCCTTCCTGGGCACCCGCGCCGGACCGTTCGGCGAAGGCGACCCCTTCACCGACGAGAATGAAGAGGGATGTGTGGAGGAGGAAGACTGGGTGGTGACCAAGGATAAGCCCAAGTACGATGAAATCTTCTACAACCTGGCCCCCAACGAGGGCAAGCTGAGCGGCACCAAGGCCAAGGACTGGATGGTCAGCTCCCGCCTGCCCAACTCCGTGCTGGGCCGCATCTGGAAGCTCTCCGACTTGGACCACGACGGGATGCTGGATGATGAGGAGTTCGCTCTGGCCAGCCACTTGATCGAGGTCAAGCTGGAGGGCCACGGTCTTCCCCCGGAGCTCCCGGCACGCCTGATCCCGCCATCGAAACGCAGGCACAAGGGTTCCGATGCGTAGACGGGTCCCCGAGTCCCGCAGAGACTGTCCTCTCTCGGCTGACGCGCTTATGCGACTGTGTGTATCGGCGCTCATTTAGATGCATTTTTACACTGATTTTAGCCTCACACACAGTGGAAATTTCAGGCTCACTGCAAAAGACTTTATACTCAGAGTCACGCTGCTCCGGTTGCTTCTTCCCTCCAGCTTTAAAACATATGTATGTGGTTTTACTGGGCTGAAAGATATATAATATTTAGCTTCTTTTTTTTTTGCAACAGAATGCAGAGTGAAGATTCCTGCCGTATTGCCCCGGTGAGCAGACTGTAGCGGCAGCATTATCCAGGCGGTTATTTTCAGTATGATTCCACCGTTTCGTTGCGTCTGTGAGAGATTTTTGTTGCTCAAACGTAGCAGCTAAAGATAAACCGATAGCACAAAGATTCATTTCACGTTGGTGCTTTTCAGGACACCCGTTTATCTGGTATATACTATTTTTGTAAAAGGAAGTGCATCACAACTAAAGTGGAAGATACGTTACTGACTACTGTACACAGCTTTATGACTTTAATATAACCAAATAAAATTCTACGACTGTGTCCGGCCTGTCGTTGGATCATTTTTATGGTATAAAGCTCTAATGTCTAAATGCTGCTGCATTAAATATAGAAAACATCCATTTATTTAGCTGTGCAGTCGATGTTTCTTCCTTTTTTGCCAAACTCACTCGGTCTCTATGTGCAGACCAGATAAACAGTGACTCACTCTCTCCTCTGCCAAGTCACAGCACCACTTTTTTCCAAGGTTCCTCCCCTCTTTAGGATTTAAAGCCCCTTTTTTTCCACTCTTTTGCACACAAGCATGGCCAATCAAAGAGCGTTTGCTTGCTTTTAGGTTGCCCATTCGCTCTGTTCATCCTTCATGGATAAGCACCAGCGCCACCGTGCCCAGGTTACGGCAGGACCCCGGGGTTAGAGGAGTGGCCTTGCCTCCATGTTCCACTCCTCCGTGGAAAGAAACACAAATGAGAAGCAGAGGCAGCGGCGCGCTCCTCTCCCCGCTCCCTGACTCAAGTATAAAGAATGTGGTGGGCTGGCTTAAGAGTTATTAATAACTCTTTTCTTCGGGTCTACTAAGTTTCCTCAGGCTCATGCACAGGATTCAGACGCTGTACCTTCATGAAAGAACTCACATCCCCTATTTGGAGAATTCCTGAACTAGACCTGCAGCACATTACTCCCTTTTCTGTTTCAGGCAAAACAAATGCAGGCCAAGTATGAAAACAAATCAGATGTTGTTTATTAAAACAGTGCTAACTTTTTTTTTTTGGATCATATTATCAAATCCCATCAGTTTTTATCACCCAGCTGCTCTGCTCAGCTACTCGTTCCCCATTTGTTGGTAGAATTGTAGCGATGCCACGAAGCCACCATCCTAAATACCAACATCAGGCATCCCCAGATGTGGGATTCACGTCACTCTGTTTGCTGGGGGAATTCCTCGAGCGGAGGAGCAGGTGTAGCACCGAGACACGGCTGACATCTGCTGGGTACAGGCGTCCGAGCAGGTCTCGGGGAAGCTGCACTGACAGCGCTGGCCGCTGGGTGGCGGCCTGGAGTCGGAGTGGAGGGTGAGACGAGCTGATTTCAACGGGACGCTTCATCCTTCCAGTGAATTAGGATTAAATTCAACCTAACTTCTAAATTATTTCTCTAGGTTTCAATCACTTTTTCTCCCATAAAAAAAAATCTGCCAGAATGAGCGTCTCATATAACTATTCTTCTAACCTACATAATAAAAAAGCCAGTCAGGTCAACTCAGGTTAATTTTATTTTTATAGCAACTGCAGATGTTTATTGATAACCCAGTGAACACACATAAATCCACAAGAAGACTTATTTTACCGGTCTAGAGATTGTGCTTTGACTACAGTGTTGACATGATTGGGCGATCGAAGCAAAGAGAAAAACACCTGATGAGATGGCCAAACAGCGAAAAAATATACAGTTATCTGCAAAAGGAGGCGCAACTTTAATCACAACACATCTGGAGCTCAGAAGTTGAAGTTGTTTTTGATGTCCTTAATCTGCTTCATGGCGTCCCCGATCTGCCGTCCCTGCTCTCGCAGGACATCCTGGATGACCGTCTTCTGCTGGGCGTTGAGCAGCAGCGTGGCCCTGGACGCGGGCGCCTCTTTGTCCACCTGCGTCTTCTGGTACTCCATCTTCATCTTCACCTGTTTGATGCAGTTGTCCAGGTGCTTCAGCTGGCTGCCGACGGCCTGCAGCTCCTTCTTCATGTCCTTCTCGCTGTGCGACAGGACGGGCAGCTGGTTCTGGAGGCTCCCCAGGACCTTTTTCACTCGGTCCAGGATGGTTTCCTGGCGGTACTTGGCGTCTTCGTACTTGTCGGCCAACATCTCCGCGGTCTTCCTCAGGACCAGCTTCTCCTCCTTGCACAGGCGCAACTCTTCCGCCTGCTTGTGTTTCTGACCCGTGAGGAGTTTCACTCTCCTCTCCATCTCCTCGTGGGCCATGTCCTGTTTGAGGATGTACTCCTCCCGGAACACCTGCGTGGCCCTGCTGAGGAGCTGCAGGCACTCCGTCGGCGGAGGCGCCGTTTCTCTGTCGGCGGCCTTGAGCAGGACGGGGTTGGTGGAGCTGCGCGCCAGGATGTTGCGGATGTGCTGCTCGAAGGTATTGTCGGCGAACCCGCGGAGGGGGGAGCTACCGGAGCTGGGACCGGGGTGGGAGCAGAGCAGCGGCGGGGAGGGTGGCCGGATGGAGCTCAGCAAAGGCAGCAACATGCATTCGTAAGTGCTGGTGACGCAAATCATGGTAGCGCCCAAGGAAAGGTCGGACAAAATCAAAAAGCCGCGGATCGGGGAGGACTGGCTGGTCGGCAGCGGCCTGGTGCAAACGATGTGCTCCACGATGCATTGCTTCTCAGCAGCCAGCTCCTGCAGACTGTCCTTGTTCTCCTCCATGGACTGGAGGAACGTCTGCAGCCTGTTGACCCAGACCAGCCCCACGCTGTGCACCCCCGCCTCGTGGGTGCAGTGGTACCTGCGCGGGCACAGGGGTCCATGTGCAGGCTGATCGGGCAGGTGAAGTCCAAGTCCTGAGGCTCCTCGTCCTCCGCCGTGGCCACTTTGAGGGTCAACTCCAGCTCCACGCACTCAAACACATAGAGGGCCGGCACCGCCTCTGCGCCCCGGATCCACTTCTCCACAGACTCCCTCTCGTCCTCGTCCTCCGACTCCAACACCACGCAGTGGTACAGCGTGCCCGATTCGGTGGCGATGACCAGGATGCTGGGCACGGTGGGCAGGCAGAGGATGGCGCAAGCGTCGTAGCCGTAGTTATCCTCTGCGGCGGGGTACATGGGGAGGGGCCCCAGGGGTTTGGACGCGGTCACACAGTTCTCCTGGGACGTGTAGCTCAGGTATGTCTCCCCGTTCTCATAGAGGACGTATAAAGGATAAACCAGGTGTTCCCTTGAGCGGCCTGATGTTTTTCGCGTGGATGATGACAGGGGTCCAAAGTCGAAGGCGACAGCTATCTCTCCGAGGGAGGCTGCATACGAGCGGGCCTGCGGGTGCCCGGCGCTGTCGTCCTCACCCTGGGTCAGGGGGAGGACCTTGGACGGCGTTTGGGGCGACGTTAAGCTGTAGAACCTGATGGTGTTGTCGGATGTGAGAAGTACCAGGTGGGGATCGCCGGCTTCGCTGGGGTACCAGGCCACCTGTCGCAGGACGACCGAAGGGGAGCTGGTGAAGAAGCGCTCCGCCACCGGCGTAGTTTTGCAGTTGATGTCGCGTTTGCCACCTTCGAACTGGGAGCGCTTCCCCCACCGCTGGGGAAGCTCCAACACCGACACCCCTCGCTGCCCTATGAGGGCGACGTGAAGCTGCGACGGGCTCAGCAACACCCGTTGCACCTCAAAAAGAGGAGGGTTGATGCACAGCAACTTTTGATAGCTTCCGCTCTCTTCTGAGCTCAGTTGCCGCAAGTTGGTGGTGTAAAAGACGCGATCTGTCTTGTCCCAAACGAAAAAGTCCCCACCTAAACAAAATATTAAGCTCCTGGTGACATTTTCTTCCTTTTGGCGTGGGTCCAAATCCAGTTTTTCGCGTATTTGTTTGAAAATGGTGTGGTTTGGTAAGCTTTCCAGCCAACGATCTGCGTTATTGGCCGCCATCTTGATCAAATTTGCCGTCACGGCGGGCGGTACGGCGTGTATGAGTTTTACGACACCTTACGTCTTTTAACGTATTACGTTGCTCAGTGTCGTAGATTTTGCAGAATCACCATGGCGTTGAAAGAAACTACAGGGCTCTATGAAACACTCAAAGCAGAATGGAATAAAAAGAATCCAAACCTGAACAAATGTGGGGATATTCTGACCAAGCTTAAGGTACAGTGCCACAAGGGTTGAGCTCTTTTCCAATTCGCTGAGAGAATTGTAAAGCCTTAAAAATCGTTTGAGGTGTTAGCAAGCATGCTAGGCTGGGCTAACAACCTAATGTAGGCAGTTTACCTCTTTTGGTATGCAATATAAATCTAATCAACTAATCTAGGCAGCTAGTTAAGTCAACGATCAACTATGGCTAGATGAGTAATTACCCAAACCAAAAATGACTGCAAGAAACATCAGTTCATTAGATTCATGTTAACACAGA
Organism: Tetraodon nigroviridis; assembly: GCA_000180735.1. Classification (NCBI taxonomy): domain Eukaryota; kingdom Metazoa; phylum Chordata; class Actinopteri; order Tetraodontiformes; family Tetraodontidae; genus Tetraodon; species Tetraodon nigroviridis. The sequence continues at coordinate 2,440,098 of CAAE01015002.1, forward strand.
GCGAAACGTAAGAAACATGCACGACAATGAACCGAAACGTTTGCGTGTTTTTGTTTACAACGTGTAAATTCTGTTACGTGAACTTAACATTTTTTGCTTTCTAAATAACCACCAGCGTCGCTAGAACTTGACAGCTAGTTAATCAGTATTATGGATGGTGAATGTGATGGTTCCAGATCATCATGGTTGACCTAAGCGATGTTCTGTATTGTGCCTAAAAATATAAATAGGACTTTTAAAACTTCAAATTTTTAACATTTTCCTACAGGTGTCATTGCTGGAGTTGAACTTTTTACCAACCACTGGGTCTGCGCTCACCAAGCCACAGCTCATATTAGCTCGTAAGTTGTTGTTGTTTTTTTTGATCAGCGTAATTGTCTGAGATTTTAAGTTATTGATGTGTGTGTGTGTGTGTGTGTGTGTGTATGTGCGTGTGTGCGTGTGTGTTGTTTTAGGTGATGTCCTTGAAATTGGAGCGTTGTGGAGTATTCTCAAAAAGGACATCCCATCCTTTGAGAGATATATGGCTCAGCTCAAGTGTTACTACTTTGATTACAAGTAAAGTCACCTTTCTAAATGGGATACCTCGTCTGACCATCCGACGTTGTGCTTTGCCTAATGTGACGTGTTAACTGCTCTCACTAGGGATGAGTTGCCGGAAGCTGCCTACATGCACCAGTTACTTGGGCTGAATTTGCTCTTCCTGCTTTCCCAAAACCGGGTTTCTGAGTTTCACACAGAACTTGAGAGGCTGAGTGCACGAGACATTCAGACCAACGTTTACATCAGGCACCCAGTGTCCTTAGAGCAGGTGATGACTTCTGACCCTAGAACTGTGATGTTGACTTGGATGTTGCTTTTTTCCTGCATGTGTAATGTATATATTATACATTGTTTATATTGCTTAGTTAGAGGCAGAATCTAATTCATTTAACATGAATGAATGATCTAAAGAAAATCTTTTTTCTCTAGTTTACACAGTGTGAAGTTGGATTCATTTGTAAAGAATGTATTTTCTGTTATGACATTTGTTTCAGTACCTGATGGAAGGAAGTTACAACAAGGTTTTCCTAGCTAAAGGCAACATCCCTGCAGAGAGTTACACCTTTTTTATAGATATCCTACTCGACACAATTCGGTAAGATTTACATGGGATTATATTCGGTTATAGAAAGCTAAGTAGGCAACCATGCGCGAAGATTGTACTTTCCCAAAGGAACCACTGTCCATTAACCAACTGTTTTAAATTTACTGCACATTATTTCAGTAATAAACTACTGTTGAAATATTTGGTACATATCAAGTCAGGCGCAATTGTGAAGGTTTTGAAGATAAGTCTAACCCCAATTCTGACCTTTTCGATTTCAGAGATGAGATTGCAGGTTGCATAGAGAAAGCATACGAGCAGATCCAGTTCAGCGAAGCTACCCGTGTGCTGTTCTTCAGTTCCAAAAAAGAAATGACTGAGTATGCCAAAAAGGTATGTCAGATGAGGACATGTTTCCTGTTGTAAAGTACATGAGATGAAGCTACAGGGTTAAATCCCAGATTTCTTTTTCTGGTTTTTAGTTTCTACAACTGCTAGTACAATTTTACTACTTTCCCCTTCTGTGTTTTTCCCGGGGTTGCCACATCCAATGTTCTTCTGTCCTCATCCTTTTCTTCCTGTTTTTGTCCTGTCTAGCAGATCTAACTTTAACCTCTAGTCTATCATTATCCCTCTTACCTACTGTTCTATTCTCAGTCTGTCCTGGTTGATTCTAGAAATAACAAACATCCTCAACATCCTAAAAATTAAAGATTTTTTAATGGTCACTTTACATTTTAAACACTGACTAGCAAAGTGAAAAGTAAAAGCAAATTTCAAACGTTTTCCATTTCAGAGGGGATGGAGTTTGAGCCCCGGCGGCTACTACTCCTTCACAAATCAGCAGCAGCGTACAGAAGAGGTAACCATTCCCTCCAAGGAGCTTGCACAACAAGTCATCGAGTATGCACGGCAGCTGGAAATGATTGTGTAACCTGCTCCGAGGAACAAACTCCATGTACAGACACTCAGCCCACCGGAATAATCCAGCCACCTCAAAAGCAGCGTCACAGCCCAAGAAGATTTCATTCAATTAAAGTGTTTATTTTGTTGCCCAAACTTAGCAAAATGTTTTTCTCCTGTATTCTTAAATTAGTGTTTTTCTTTCTGTCTGTTTTTCATTTTAAAAATTAGATAACCAAACAGTACCGGATACCACTTCATGTAAGCGAAATAAATATAAAAAGTTATTTACACTCTGTAACTTTTTCCATGGCTTTTTTTTTTTCATTGTCACATATAACTATTGGGAAAGATTTCTACAAAATCAAGCAAATTCTTTGTACACAAATTGAATTTTCTCCCCAATGCTCAGAGAACTATATTCCCGTTTTTTGTATCCTAGCAACTGTGACAATTATCCTCGAAAACTGCTGTGGCTTCCTAATAGCAGTGCTTCCCCAGTCCGAGATGGTTTGTTATCTGGTTGATCTTTACCATCTATGCCAATAATAATAAAAATAATCCGAACTCTTCTAACTTTTCTGGCAAACAGATCATTTACAATAAAAACAGCAAAGTATTTATTGCAAAGAATGTCTGGAAAAAGTGCAGAAAAAGTCCTGATCCAGCCTCAAAAAGTGAACTCGGATCAAATTAAGAAGAGGATCTTCAGCCGTGGTCGATAAAGTTCCTGGCTGGTTGCTGAAAGCAGAGTGAGAAATGCGTTTTCAAACTGCAGCACCTGGCAGGGCCCCCCCGACACACACACACACACACACACACACACACACACCCCAGGGGCCCGCCCGGCCCCGCCGCCCCTGCAACCGCTCCTGCTGCCGCTGTCCGCGGTGCTGAAGCGGCTGCCGGCGGAGGTCCGGGTCGATTTTATGAATGGGGCAAGCAGATCCCCTAAAACGCGCACAGCACCAGCATATCTCACGCTTCCATTGATCCCGGAAAATACGGTCTATGCTGCCTTCCTGGGTTTATTTTATCGATTGTTCCAAGTGTTTTCCCGGATGTTTGCTGTGTGACATCCAGGGCATCGTCCGGAGGTCATTGATGGGTTCCTCCTGCGGTTCATTCACCGGGATCCGCTGCTCTCAGCTCCGGACCGCATGGAACCTCATTTAACCACCACAACGTCGGTGATTAGCGAAGATGTGCTGGCACAGTGGCAGGCAGACTAAAAACGAGAATAGATGGAGAGAGAGAGGGTGGAGAGAGAGAGAGAGAGAGAGAGAGGGAGGGAGGGCGCGAGGAGGGAGGGAGGGATGCTGCCAGCGGAAAATGGCTGCTGCAACCTCAAGCCTATCCTGATACACCGAAACGACATCAAGGTTGAGAGAGAGAGAGAGCAAGAGAGGGAGGACGGGAGAGAAAGATTAGGAAAATGAGGGGAGATGAAGAGAGAATGTGAGTCTTTGGGCTTTTCCTGAAAGGAGGATAAAGAGAGAGAGAGAGAGAGAGTACGGTAGAGAGAGAGAGAGAGAGAGAGAGAGAGGAGACCCTGGGGTGGGCTGCTGCAAGCGGCGGGCAACACCGAGCCATGGAGGGCGAGTAAGTCGTTCCATTTTTCTTTTTTAACATTGCACATATCGAGCCATCCGCCAAAACGGATGGAGGGATGAGCACCGCCATCACCGTCACACCGAGCCAGCATCATGCACGGGTGTCACAGTAGGAGCCGAGGATAAAAACACCATTACGTAGCCTTGAATCAACAGCATACACCCCGTTTCTGACAGATCCACGCCGATACGTGATCATAGGAGGTGGATCTGTGGTTCTGGTGGATCCACACACGATCCGGGGGAAAATAACAACGTTGGGGGAGGAAAAAAAAAATGTAACCTCAGCCGCGCAGTAATTCAGGAGTAAATGCGTGGCTGAGTAAAAAAAAAAAAAAAAAAAAAAGAGTCATGAAATCAGTCAATGAGTAACATACATGGCTGGGAAGAAGAAGAGGAAAAAAAGGAGAATTACGGCGAGTTTGGAGTCCAGCGTCGCGTCATTGACTTCACGGCTGCAGGAGAAGGAAGGAGGGATGGAGGCGTTGTGATTTTTATCAACGTGTCTCGGGGTTTCATTATGATTTTTTAAAGCCAAACTTTATGAATGAAATGTGATTTTTTTTCCCCTCTCTCTCTCTTTCTTTCTCGCTCTCTCCTCACCCCTCCTCTCTTCCTTCCTTTCTCATCTCCCCCCCCCCCACCCCCTACCTCTCCTTTTCTCTCATTTTCTCACCCACTCGTTCCCCTTTACCTTCCTTCCTTTCTTTTTTTTCTTTTCTTTGCTTTTCTTTTCTTTACACACGCGCGATCGCGTTGCGTTTCAGGGCCTGGAACGCTTTCTGGAACATCCCGAGCATCAGCCGAAGTGACGGTGTCGGATGCGGCCCCGCGCTGTCCCATTCATAAAAATATAACATAAGAGCGAGCTGGTGCGTTAATGAGCGCGTACAGCAGGGGCGGAATCCACCAAAACCCACGTCTGAATAAATAAGTGCGGCCACGACAGCTCGGTGTGATTTCGGATTAGAATAAAAACGGCTCGACGCCCGCGTGCCTTCCGTGCACACCGACTGCAGTGCTGAATAATTCAGCCGGACGGCGAGAGCTGGGCTCTCTGAGTGAGGATGCCGGGGCCTCCGATGGCGACGGGGTGCGTTCATTGATACATCTAACTGGGAAACGTTCATTCTCCCTCCCTCCTCCGGTTCTCTCCACGCTGCCTTTCCCTCCAGCCCGGTTGTTCTTCCCTTCCCAGCGCCTGCAGTGGCTGTGGTTGAACACCCAGATTCACCCATCCTCACCATTTTGTGCGCAGAACTGTCATCAGCTGCTAATGATGATGGAATCACGTGACTGACGTGAGAAGAGAGGGTTAAACCTGCCTGACTAGAGCATCCTGAAATGTCTTCTGCAGCCTTGCAATGATTTTTATGCTGAATGAGTGTGTGTGCATGTGTGTGTGTGTGTGTGTGTGTGTGTGTGTGTGTGTGTGTGTGTGTGTGTGTGTGTGTGTGTTCAATCAGCCTCAGGCCTCCGCTCACTCTCTTGGCTTCCCTGACAGTGTGCGTGTTCGTGCAGTGGTGATGACACGTGACGACTCCAGTGGCGGTTGGGTGCCCCTTGGAGGTGGCGGCCTCAGTCATGTGGTCATACGTAAGGGGAGGAGCCACGACAGCAGGGGACGGAGAGAATACATCATATGTGGAGAACGACTGCGAGACCGAGCAGTGAGTGTGTGCGTGTGTTATGGCGGTCGTCGGCGCCGCGTTGCATGAGAGGGCACGAGGACGCGTTTGGGCGGGTGGGTGTCCTCTAAACGCACGCCGGGGCCGCTGTGTTGTGTCTGCAGCCAGTGTTGGAGTGTGCCGTGCAGAGAGGGTTGGTGTACAACAAGGTGAACCCCATCTTCCATCACTGGCGGGTCGAGGATCGGAAGTTCGGCCTCACCTTCCAGAGTCCTGCCGACGCCATCTCCTTCGAGAAGGGGCTGCAGGCCGTCATCGACAAGCTGGACGGAGGTATTTTATCAGCCGCGGCTCCGTTTACTCTAAAAGGATGGTGGCGAACCTCAGAGCTCCCTCTTCATCTGATCCAGGTTCTGACTCACCCTCGTCCTCCACACCAGAGGAGGCTGACACAGAGGATGACGGACAGGCTGTAAGTATGAGTTTTCCTGCTCCCTCTCGCTCCTCTTCCTCGTAAAAACGGGACACCCATCGCGATGTCGCGCCCTAAAGCGGCGTATGATTTCCTGAAACCGGGGGATGACGCGCGGTCTCTGCCAGTCTCATACAGGAAGCGAGTCGTCATCCAACAGCAGAAAGGAGATGCTTCCAAAACCGATCACCATAGTAACGAGCGAGTCGTCCTCCACCTGCTTTGTAAGGTCAGAAGAGTTTACTTTTGGATCCAGCCATGCCGTCACGACGCAGACACCTGCTCAGGTATTGCAAGGCCGCCATCTTGGTTGTCTTTGGATTTAAACTGCTGACCAGTGTTGGCGTCCTACCCTCCTCCCCTCTGCAGATCCACACCCGACCGGGCCAGCACCAGCTCTCACAAATGGCGGCTGTGCTGAATCCCCCGGTGCCCCCGCCACCGCCTCCGGCACCGCCGACCCCTCCCGTGGGTCCCCCGGCCTCATCCCCCCTCTCACCGCTGTCACCCACCATTTCTCTACTGGAGGAAGGAGACCTGCGCAGTGTGGACCCTTGCAAAGACCTGTGGGGCTCCCGTGGCTACGAGGACTACCGGCGAGCGGGCGCCACGAGGACTATGGTTGGGGGCCTGACTGGGGGTGTCGTGGTGGGCGGTGGAGGGACCCTGCAGGATAAGTCAGAGCTGTGCGTGGTGCGCTTCAAGAAGGAGCTGGGGGGAGTGGGCATGGCGGGCTGCGACGTGACGGTGAGTCTGGACAGCAAAGCCTCCCAGCGTCTGTCCTCGTCCTCGCCCACGTGTATGTCCATGCCCAACGCCGTGTCGGCCGCGTCCTCGGGCGCCGGCTCACCCCAGGAGACGGGCAAAGGCTCGCCGTCTCCGTGCTGCATCCACACCTCGCTGGCCACGCCCCGCTCGCGGACTCGGAAAAGAGGCGGAGGGGCCAGCAGCGTCGGCGACCCAGGGGCAATCTCGCCCGACGACGACAGTCCGTGTCCTCAGGCCTCGTCGTCCTGCTCGTCCCGCTGTATGTACTGCCGCTCCGTGTTCAGCGCGTCGGAGAACGGGCGGGGCCGCTGCAGAGACGCCCCGGACCCGGCCCTGCACTGCCTCCGCCAGTGGACCTGCGTGTGGTGCGCGGAGAGTCTGCTGTACCACTGTATGTCGGACTCCGAGGGGGAGTTCTGGGAGCCCTGCTCCTGCGATGACTCGATGGGGGGACACCCGCACCCCCTGTGCTGCGCCCGCTGGTTGGCCCTCCTGGCTCTGTCGCTCTTCGTGCCCTGCATGTGCTGCTACCTGCCTTTGCGCGCCTGCTTGCGCTGCGGGGAGAGATGCGGCTGCTGTGGGGGAAAGCACAAGGCGGTCCGATGAGGCCGGGCGCAGGGGCACAAGGAGGGCTTCCTCGCACCGGGGACCTTCGGGGCAGTGGGAAGGGAGACCACCAGGTGGGAACAGTGTTCTCAGAAGAAGCCCAGGTCTCTGATGTGGCCCTTCAAAGCCCCGCGGCGTTTCACTGCATTCCGCTTTTTTCACTTTTCAATCTGGGGCCTTCCGCACTGGTCCTGCGTCTGGCGAAGGTGCACTCAGACCAGGTCTTTGGGAGCCATTCAGAGCCTTTACGGTGGATCCGCCCAGGGTCGGTCGGTCCAAGGGGGGGGTCAGAGGTCAGAGACACTTTGAAAGAGAAAAGCAGAAGCAACGGTGGTGTGTACACAGTTTCAAGTGTCTGTTTTTTTAATTTAGAGAGAAAAACACAAAAACAAACGATGTTTCTATATATGATTGCTATCATTTTAATCGGTATATTTTATTAAATGGCAAACCTTTTGACAGAATCCCCCCCCCCCCCGACGGCACACGCTATCACATCTTCACCAACATGCGATCTTGGGGATGTTGCGTTTCACTTCGGCCTGTTTATCAGTCAGACCAACAGACGTCACCCTTTACCTCTAATTTTACCTCATACGTTAGTCAGACCCTGGTGAGGAAGTGACAAAGAGAAGGAGAAAAGAGGTTCGGGGAGCGAGCACCACACAATCACAGTTGTCTTTTGCTTAAAATAGAGGGCAGTGCAAAGAGACAATTACTCTTAAGGGATGTTGCAATGACAACCACGAAGACTTAAAAGTCCTAATGTGATCCATTATGGTCCTTTTTAACCAAATACTCTTTTTTTTGTCGTCTTTCGATAGTATTAAGAATGTGTGTCAGACACTCTCCCCAAGTCTCTCCCTTTTGTCATTTTCGCGTGTGTTTTAGACATCAATCATAGAAATAATCACATTCCACAACTGCACTTTTTCAACCAGTCAAGGTGCTGACGACCGAGGCCTCTGAGCGAGTCTGTTCCGGCTAACGCGCACACTGAAATTACAATCCCAAGCCCAAAGAAACACACAAATAGGGACCCCTTGCTGACTTGCAGCCTTTCAAAGACGGGATTGCAGAGTATTTTTGTACCAGCTGTTCACGTCGAGTAACGCTGAGCAGAAAGTGACGTGTTGGAGAAAAAAAAAAACTGTCGCAGTTTTTTTTGTTTTTGTTTTTTTCCCCCCAAGCAGAGGAGGTCAAGAGAGATGCAAATCAACCCCGTCTCGGCGGCGTCTAACCCTGACCTTTGACCCTGTTTTAGGGCAGAAAATGGGTTCTAAATTGAAAAGATGACCTGCGGTCAGGGGTGGGGAACAGACGGGACGAATGAGATACTTTTACCCTGAGGTGGTTGCAACACCTGCAGGTGATGCACCTGTGCAGGATTTATTTTATAGATAACTCGTAGAAATCACCTACGCAACATTCAACAGTTCTCGCTGCGAGAGGAGACTGAACCCACGGTCGAATCTGGGAGACACGGAACCACAGCAGAACGAACCTTTCAGCAGCTTCGCCGGGTTTACATTTTACGTTTAGCCAAGAAACTTTATCCACAGTGGCTTAAAGTGAGCGGACCAGCGGTCGGGCTCAGTCAGTCGTCACACGACTGCCGATAAACGCGGCCCTCGACGGGCTGTCCGCGCGACCGGAGCAGCCTGCCGACGGTGTTTTGTCCACTAATGAAAAAAAAAAGGAAAAAAAAACAGCAAAAGACACCCTGTCGCACCGGCAGGAACCATTAACAGTCAACCACAGATTCTGCACTGCACACACCTGCACAGACACACACGACGCACTCAGTGGTGCAAACAAACTAGTAAAGCCATTGCACAGTTCACTACTTTTGTTTCAGAAATGGTGTTAAAGTACAGTAACGACAGTCATGCGATCACAGTTGCAGGCCCCATTCTTACATGTGCCTTTTGATTTGAGTAATCAATTAATTATGATTTCCAAGTAACTGTGTTAAGTACTATTTACTTTTGGGATAAATTAATTTCTGCCAATGTGCATATTTCAAATGTATGTATTTATTAGTTTCAAAGTAATTCTTGAGATATTACCTGTTTATTTATTGAGATATTTATTCTGATTCTTTATTTTTTTGAGACAGGTTTTTATCTTCCGTGCTGTCTTACTTCTGACTTTGTGCCAATGTGCTGCTTTGAGGTGTTACATATCGTGGGTTTGTATCATTATTAAACCCTCACTCTATATTTTAAATGAGTCCCTCTCATGTGCGCGTGTCTTTTTTCCCCCCACTGTGACGCACCATTGTATCCCCATAAAAAACCAAGACAGCATTAAATGAAAACGTTTATATTTGACAAAAAGGGATTTGTCATCCCCTCGTATCTTTACAGCTATGAGTTGCTTGCGGAATACATGTGCTGCCTTTTATGTTTGAGGATCTCGGTGGGGGTGAGCGTCAGCTCCTTGTTACATATGTCACAGTGATAAACGCGAGTTAGGCTGGACACTCCCGACGAGCTCCTCCCTCCACTTTCCGGCTCTGAAATGACAAGGCGTTCGAACATGAATGCCGTTTCTCCAAAGAAAACATATTGGCGCGAGTCAAGGTGGGAAATCCTCACCTTCTTGCTGCTGCTGCTCCCCAGCTGGCCTGCAGGAGGACTCGTGCTGCATGCGTTCCAGTGGCGTCAGGGGCATGTAGAGGTCACAGTTAGGGCAGCTCCAAAAGGTGCGCAGACACTCGCTGTAGAGATTCTTGGAGTCCTGCACATCACAGAGAACAAGCCTTTGATTTATCTGCCAGCGCCACCCGTAAGTGGGACTAGAGATGTGACACGAGGGTCGATCGGCAACTTTGCTGCAGCTTTGAGGAAATCGTCTTTTTTCTCGGAAGGACTCACGGCCAAACAGTTGTAGGTGAAGAAGTTGGTGACTTGCAGGCCTCCTTTGATGGGGTCTGGCTTGGCCTCGGTTCCCGGACACAGCGAACCGAGGCCTGGAGTTTTCAGGTGAGACAACGCGGACTCCGTCTGCGGGCCGATATACAGGTTTTGCGTCTGTAAAGCTGTTAGGCGCCGAAGGCTGTAAATGACCTGTTAGGTTGAAAAAAGCATAAAAAATGTAAAGTAAAATCTGGATGGTATACATTCATCAGGTATCGTGTAGCCTGGGTACCTCGGTGTAGAGCAGATAGCGAACCAGGCCTTCGCTCAGCTTCTCTCTGGTTTTGCGGGTCACTCCCTGAGCCGGTTCGCTTGCTGTGCTGTGTTCCAGCTGGGCCAACAGGAGGCGCTCCCAGTCAGCCCGGAGTGTTAGCGCTGACGAGAGCACTTGCAGCGCCTCCTCTGGATTCCTCATCTCCAGCTCGATCCAACCGTCCACCACCAGTCGCGTACAGTCAGCATTACTGTCGATGCAACTGGCTACCAGCAGCAACGTCTGAGAGATAAATAAACAGTCAAAATGTATTTGTCTATACAAGATTTAAACCCTAATGCGGTCACATGGTCCACTAACCTGCAGTGCAGGAACCCGGACGCAGTTGGTCAAATACGGTCTGTTGGTCTCCAGTAAAGTGACAAAAGCTAGCAGCTGGTGCCGGCTGCTGTCTCTCTTAGTCGACTCTTTGGACAGGGAGCAGAGTCAAAGAGGGAGTCACGGGCGAGGCGGGACAACACGCATGCACCACATCAAAAAAGGAAAGACAGTATTTGAAATGGTGTCCAAACGCCATTACCCAGGTCTCTGCTTTCTTCCTCAGGCAGAAGTAAGACCTCAGGGTCAGTGGCGAACACGCTGGTTGGATGGATCACCACGCCCTGCTTATTCTTTGTATGAAACACCTACAGCGTGTCAAAACACCAGGACTTTTAACACTCAAACCTGTTGCGTTTGCTTTACTGTATGAACTAGGACGGCTGCTGCAGCGGGGCCGACCTGGTCCGAGTCCTTGCGGGAGGTGTTGTGCTCGTCCGGCATGGCCATCTGAGGGTAGAGGCCTCTGCAGAGCAGCAGCTTGAGCAGAGCCTGCTGTCGGGAGGACAGGTCCTGACTGACGCTGACCGCCTCCTGCAGCTCCGACACGTCGTGACGCAGCTTGAACTTCACCTCCTGTTTAAGAGAGAAGAGTGCGACAGACGTGTCCTTCAGGATGGAAGCGCCTCAAACACACATGACAACATCCTATTGAAGGCACATGCACAGAGGCATTGATCTGAAGGGAGTTAATATTATATTCTATCAAAAAGGCTTTCTAGACTGTCTCAGATCACCTGTATGTCCACGCTCGGTCCTGATGCCTGCTTGTCTTTTCTGCCTCTGCCTGTTTTTTCTGTGTCGGACCCTGAGGAGAATTCGTCCTGCCCTTCGTCCAGCTTCAGGACCTTTCGTTTGGTGGTCTCCTGTTGCTCGTGGTCCCTCTTGAGCTGATGTAGCTTCTTCCTCTCCGTGAGCCTCTCCCGACGGTGTCCGCGGTCATCCTTGGAGGAGGTGCTGAGATCTGATTCCAGCAGACCGTGGCTCCTCAGCAGTTCCTGTTGGGTAGAGATCGTCCATGAAATACTGCAGTAGTAGAAAAAAATCGGAATTCTCGATACTGTGAATAAACTGTGCAGCTTTGCCTTGAACTGTCTGCGTAGGTTGACCATTTCATACAGGCGCTGTTCCTCCAAGCCCCTCCTCCTGCACCACTTCCTGGAGCCACCACCTCTCTCTCCTTTTATCTGTTTGGAGCAAAAAGACCAGGTTTAGCAACAGCCCGTACCTCTGATTTCAAGGCTGTGTCCTTCACTCGCCTCCACCCAGGCGTTGAAGGTGTTGAGCAAGGTGAAGGGGTCTCCCTGGTTGCTGTGCAGGGACTGGCGAGCGGTAGCACAGTCTGGGTTTTGTTGCGAGCTCCGCAGGAAAGGCGACTGCACGCTGAGGGCCGCTGCTACGGTCAACACCGACTCCACCAGGTTGAACAGGGAGCCGAGCACTAACATCTTCCCTGGAGGAGCACAGACAAGAGCACCAACAGTACTGTGTTTTATTAACAATGACATGCACACACACACACACACACACACACAAAACCCCTTTTACCTATGACCACATCCACAGGTAGTTGTGCCAGCAAACTACCAATAGAGGTCAGTTCAGCGCGCCTGTCGAGGGCACCCTGCTCTTTGAGGTAAGTCACTGCAGTCTGAATACTGGCAGCTGGAGGAGGATCAATAAAAACAAAAGAATGCGGGTCCCCGAGATCCATACTTTTCATCTGAGGGGAAAATAAAAACGTCAGGATGAGGAGCACCTACACACACTTCATCATGATCACCATGTTCTTGTGATTGTAAGGCGTGGATACCTGCAGAATGAGGGAATCCAGCGACACCCTGTGGATTTCAGGCACAGGATAAGGTGCGAAAGCGTTGTAGTCGGACTCCGCGTACAAGCGGTAACACACTCCCGGGCCCGTGCGGCCTGCTCGACCCTTCCTCTGCTCAGAGCTGGCACGACTGATCCAGAACTCCTGCAGGCGCTGCATCTTGGCTTTAGGATCGAAGCTCATTTCTTTTACTTTGCCTGTTAAAAATAAACCACTTGGTTGAACGTCTTTCAGTATTTTACGGACATTTAAATTTCAATTTGATAAACGCTTATCTTTACCTGAGTCGACGACAAACCGCACCCCATCTATTGTAACCGAGGTCTCGGCAATGTTGGTGGAGATGATGCATTTTCTCACCCCAGCAGGAGCAATGTCAAACACCTAACGAAAAACACGTGGAAAGAATTACATCTCAAAAATACACATAGTGTGTATGACATTTAAACAACATGTGACCATTTGAATGCATCATGTGACTGTGCCTTATCCTGCTGGGCCAGGGACAGAGTGCTGTGCAGCGGTAAGACGATCCAGCGACGCGTGTGTGTGGCGTAAACCTGACAGGCCTCCTGGATGGTGGAAATCTCCGCCATACCGCTAAGAAACATGAGCAGATCCCCGCGTTCCTCGGAAGGGTAACGCTGATCGATACCCTGCAGGATCCGCAGATATGGTCTGGGATCCATTTTCTCCGAACGCGAGGCCTGCTCTTCAGGTGGAATGGGCTGGTATATCACCTAGTGAGGAACAAAGAAGATGTTCATCGGTCAATCAATCAGAACATTAGCTCGATCGTTTAGATCACAATTACTGACCTGAATAGGAAACAGCCTGCCGGGTACCTGCAGCACAGGAGCGCCGCTGAAGTAGTCCGAGAAAAGCTGAATGTTGATGGTGGCCGACATGAGGATGAGGCGCAGGTCAGGACGCTCGGCCACCAACGTGCGTAAGACTCCAAGCAGGAAGTCACAGTGCAGGTGTCTCTCGTGAACCTCGTCCACTATGACCACCTGGTACTGAGCCAGCGTCCTGTCCTGCTGGATCTGTCGGAGCAGCAGCCCTTCGGTCAGGAACAGCAGTTTGGTGGCTGTCGTCCTGGTGGTTTCGAAGCGTATCTGGTGCCCCACCTGCAAGGTGTGGAATAATTTTCTTGAGCTCTACAGCAGCAATTTAGGAAATAGTTTCCCATCTTTTATTACGAACCTTTGAGCCGAACTGATTGAGACTCTCAAAGCTAACCCTCTTTGCAAGGGAGATGCAGGCGATACGTCGAGGCTGAGTGCAGGCTATATGACTGAAACCAGCTGACAGAAGATACTGGGGTACCTGGGTGGATTTCCCACAGCCCGTGTCCCCGGCCACCACCACAACGGGGTGAAGTCGCACCAGCTCCAGCATCTTGTTTCGGTACTGGAAGATCGGCAGGTTCTTCTGGTCCCTGCGGAGCTTGGCTAGTTTGGTAAAGCTCTGCCTCTGAGTGAAGTCCAGAAAATGCAGCAGGGCCACACGACAGTCTGAGATCTCCTGATTACCCGGACCAGAGGATCTGTGCCTGCCGGGGTGCTTGGACACCCCCATGCGCTCCTCGACGTCTCTAGTACAGACGGACACGTTAATCCGATACCGGGCATCGTATTCCTTAGGAAGACCAAGGTCTTCTGTTCCAGACGCAATCTTTCTGCGGTCTCTTCTCTCATTCCGACTGCTTGTTAAGCCAGACATGTCCCTTTTCATTTTAAACCTCTGAAAGCGGTCAAAGAAGGCCCAGAACTCTTTGTGCTCCAGACTGCCAGCCTGGATGTAGTCATGTCGTCGGAAAAAGACCTCGTCCAACTGGGCTCGGCAATGTGGACTGTCCCAGTCCCAACTTCGATTGTCACCCGAATCCATATTTACTTCAATTCAATCGATTACTCGACCATTATTTTAATTTTGTGTAGATAACTAATAGCCACGTGAGTTTAAGATTACTGACTTGACTCGATCGACCTGGAGATTTTAAACTAGCAAATACAAACACTTCATCTCGTCTGAAACGAAAAAATTTATGTTTTTCGTTAAAAGGTAAAACAAAAACTCAAAAAAGGCTCTGTAACCACTGAGCACAGGGGAACAATAATACATCGGCACACATCCGTTCCGTTGGTATAAAGTGTCCGTTAAAGCTGAGCGAACGTTCCGGGGTCCCTAGAAAACCAAGTCTATTTAAGTTTGTTTCGCAAATAAATTAATCGACATATTTTATCTTGCCACTAAGACGAAACTTTGAGTGAGAAATTATTAAATCCAGAATAAAAATCCCGTGTAATACATGTTACGCACCACATGTCAAATACTCCCATCCCTCTGATTTATAAATGTCCGGGTTACATTATTATTTTTAAATGTTATTACTGTTTAGGAAATTAAATAAAAACAAAAAACTTGACAGGTAAATGTGATTTAAAATTTTATTAAAATATCTCTTGTAAAAATATGCATTTACACGGAACATTTCAATTACTGGGAATTGGTTAAAGATATTAATCACACAAAAACTACCAATTTGGTCGGAAAGAAAAGAAATAAATGAAATGATCTGCAATTGTAAAGTTATTGCTTTTGAAAAAGTCAGTACATTAGAAGTCAACGTATTTGTTGGAACGAAAATCAGCAATACAGTTGTTTAAGTACCAAACCATAGGAGGCAGATTACAAGAATATTGCTGTCGTGTTTGTTTCAGAAAAAAATTTAAAAAGTAATGTGACCATAAATGTTTTTGGTTGTCATTGGCAGATAACCGGACTACACAGTACAAAGATGCACATTTCATGGGAACAGTAACATTCTCACCTAATATGTTTTAAAGTACATACTTTTCTCCGCCCAGAAATGGTAAAAAAACAAAGAAAAAAACCACGTTTATTTACATTTAAAAACAATTTATACAAATATCACAGTGGACATAAAGAGTGTTAAGACTGCGTTCCATTCAAACAGTATAGTGCATTTTCATTGCGGCTAAAACAGAGAAAGTCAGAGTTTTCCTGATGCAAAAATCTATACTGTGGCATTTACCAAGTCCATATTTGTGTCTGTGGTCCTTATCTGACCAATCTACTGGACATTACACTCCTGTCTTTTCTTTGATCCATGCACGGTATTTGGTAACCCTTGTGTAGATGCCGGGCTTGTTCCTGCGAGCACAGCCTTCACCCCAACTAACAACTCCAGCCAGGAACATTTGATTCCCAGTCGGACTGGACAGAGGACCACCAGAATCTCCCTGACGAGGAGAAAAATAAAGGGAGAGAGATGAAGGCGTTTGTGCAGAGGTTTAGAAACCTGTAACACCCATCGACTTCTAAGGTCTTTTCTTACCTGACAAGCATCAACTCCTCCAGTCAGCACCCCAGCACACAACATTCGAGATGTGATCTGACCTCCCATCAGAGAATTACAAGTGTCTTGGTTAATAATTCGGACCTGAGCCTTTTGGAGCACTGTCGCTGCAGGGCCTGAAAAAAAGGAGACATAACGTTTAGGTGTAAATATCATTGCATCATGTTTCAAGTCATTTTTTTAGTAAAGTTTATCTTGCAGAGATGGAAAAAAAAAAAAAAAGAAATTTATTACCCGCTTATCAAATCAGCATAATTTTCTTTTTGTTTATTAAATTTGCATTAAAGCGGTCAGTCTGACCGCTAGGGGGAGCACCCGCACTACCTGTTAAATGAGCGCAGCTAATGGTCCTGCATTTCAATCAATGCATGAATCCTGGCATTGAAAGTCAAAAATTCAACCATTTAATAAACACGATTATTACCGATTATGTCGGTATTTAGCCTTTATTTGGACCAGAATACTTTCTTTAACATTTTAGTGTTTGCAACTATTCATTAAACCAAATACCTAAATGTTCATTTGTAACTCACCCTCTTCCCGAGTAGCTCCCCACCCAGTGATCCACACTGTTTCTCCAACTGGAAAGTCATGCTGGGGAGCCGGCAAGCAGATAGGTTGGATGTAATCAGAGTATGTGACAGGGCTGTCCAACTCCATCAATGCGACGTCGTTGTCATAAGTGTACTCGTTGTAGTTCGGGTGGGGGATGATCCTCTTCAGGTTTCTGACCACAACGCTTTTCTTAATATTTTGCTGCACGTGAAGGCCGAGGTAAGCTTCCCATGACCCAGGCTGTGAGAGTCTGATGACACATAGGAGGAAGAGTTTATAATTAATCAAGTGTAGAATTATTCTCTGGTGCCTTTAGAACAAAACCAAAATAGAAGGCATTGTTTTGTAGTCAAGTATTTTACAGCTGTTGTGCTATGAAAACAGGATTTTGCCAGGACATTGGTTTGTTTAAGTTCCTCTCTTTTGCACCATGAATTCTCAGCATAAATGAAACAACATGCTACCTTAGTGTGCCCTCGTCCTGCACGCAGTGCGCAGCAGTAACCAGCCAGTTTGGACTGATGATGGACGCTCCGCAGACGTGTCCTCTATTTTTAATATGGAGGCTGACCTGCCAGGGAAACTCTCCTTCATCTGCAACCTCACCGCCGACAATACGGGATGTTCTGAACACGTTTTTCCCACAGCCTGAAAAGCAAACCCAGAATCAAAATCTGCCTTGTTGCGGTGTCGGAGTCTGTTTTACTGCACGATGCAGCGCAGCAATGCAACCGATCTGTGGTCCGAGAGGAAAGCTTAGGATTTGTCCGACGTACCGCAGTTGACCTCATCGGATCCGTCCTCACAGTCCGGAGTTCCATCACACTCCGGGTTCACTTTAGTGATGCATTTATTGTTTGAACACCTGTACGTCAAATCCGTGCACTTTGCATCAGTGTCTTTAGAAAGAAAAAGAAATTGGTTCATTAGTCAATCAAAGAGACTTTTTATTACAAACGTTTGACATAAGTTAACATTTTCTTACTTCTTCCACAGTTGATCTCGTCCGATCCGTCGCCACAGTCGTCTCTGCTGTCGCATTGATTCTTCTCTGAAATACATTTCTTGTTCTGACACTTGAATTGTCCAGTTGGACAATCGCCTTTGGGAGCATAGAGGACATGTGAGTAAGACTTTTGGTTGCTGGCGTTGAATATTGTCTTCGTCAGCCTCACCGCAGTTCTGCTCGTCCGTTTTGTCGCCGCAGTCATCGACCCCGTCGCATTTCCAGAACATCGGCTTGCACAACCCATTTTTGCAGGTGATGTCTTTAGAATTGCACTCTGGGGAACAAAATTTAGGGGAATGAATTTTAAATGAGTGTTTCATTTTCGACGGGTTTCTAACAATCGGCCGCGTGTGTGAACGGCGCTCACTGCAGTTGACTTCATCGCTCATGTCCCCGCAGTCGTTCCAGCCGTCGCATTGGAGCTCAGATTTGATACAGCGCTGATTTCTGCACTGGAACTTGTTGGGACAGACTGTGGATGACAGGAGTTCAGACGCCTGGTCCCCACAGGATACTCAGTGGCCGGAAGAGGGTCGCTTACGGTTGTCGGCATCAACGGCCTGAAACTCCGCCTCAAATCCTCGGTCCACGTGGGAAGAGTCGGAGACGAACAACACATCCATGGTGTTGGTGCTGCTGGTTTCCGTCACGGCCCAATCAGGCTGTTCTCCACACACTCTGGTTGGTAGGACACACCGTCAAAAGCGCATCATTTATGGATTCATTGTCTGGGGTGTTCAGGGGTTGCTCTAAGTGGCAGAAAAGCACTCTTTTTGGGGAGGTTCTTACTTTTTTCCATTGATCTGCACATAGTCTTTAGGACAGTTCTTAACCCTCTCCTGCCCAGGCTCAAACAAGAGGAACTTTCTAAACTTCACCTTCACTACCTTCCCAGCAGGGACCTTAAGGATCAGGACAAGTTAAATGACAGTGTTAGGTTAGTTCATCTGAATATCAGTCATGAAGATTTTTGTTCCACTAGCAACATTACCTGGATCGTCCACTGACAGCTAATTCGAGCAGGGTAGTAATTTGGAAAGTTGGGTGAAGTGAACTTCCCGTTTTCTCCAGACAGCTTTCCTCCACACACGGTGGCTGTGAAAACAATCAGACACGTACAATGAACGCCGGTGGGGTTCGAGCGGGCTTCATTCCTCCTTCCCTGAAGACGCTGGTCTTACCTGGGCTGCCACGTTTGACCTGTGAGACCTGAGCCCTGAACCCTGGGTAGTTTTTCATGTCATTCGTTGCCATGGCTACCAGCAAGACATTCCCCGATGATATGAAGGTCATTGGTTCGCTGGGTGAGTGGTACCCACACAACCTAGAGGAAATTGTTGCAGTGTTACTAATTTTAAATACTTGAGCTCTTTTTTTGACAAATATAAATGAATCCTGTTGTTTTCCAAGCGCATGGTTTGACGAGGAGAGGACATTTCCAATGCAAATGCTCGGGCACGAGCTTCCACTGTCACTTACTCGTCCATGATGCGACTTTCGATGGACACCAGCGAGTCGTAGATTCTGATGAAGTCGTTGGTGCAGTTGTTTTCCAGATTGATCGTATCAAATTTTAGCTGGATGACGTAGTCTGGGTCGGCCCTCAGACGCCACTGCACCAAGGTGTTGGGGGAATAGGGATGGTTGGGGAAGCCAGGAGACTGAATCTGTCCGATGTAATTGGGCTTGGCATGCTCCGAAAACTGCAAAGACCCTGAAGCAGAATCAACAATAACATTACTGTTCAGTTCGGGTGAACCTTTAGACTACGAAAGATAATTCTCCTAGCTGCAGTCACTTACGGCTGAACGAGGCGGAAGTCATTCGCGTGTCGAGAGCTAAAAAAAAAAAAGAGAGAGAGAGAAATCTGTTCTTAGAAACGGAAACCGGAAACCCTCGACCTGACAATGAGCAGCCGCGACACAGCACGGCTCAGACTGTACCTGAAGACACGACATTATCGAACATCAGGGAGTTGCCTGCTCTGTATACGCTCCGCTGCTCCTTGTTCACCAGCTGCTCCATCGCAGCCATGGCTTTGTCTACAGCCGCCTCCTGGCCTACTGGGACGCGGAACTCGGACAGGTAGTAGGCAACGACACTGCCTTCACTGAGAGGAACAGGGTCAGACGTGACACGACGGTTTCATATCTCAGACTCTTCAGTGTCTTTAATCTCACCTGAAAGCCTGGACGGTAGAACCAACGTAGTATTTGGCCAACTGCGGACTTTTGGAATAGATGGTTTTGAGCTAAAAAGCACAGAAAAATGAGGCCATTAAAAACACTCTACCACAAAGTGTGTTAGTTTGTGTGTGTGTTTGTGGCGGTGGCGGTGGAGCAGCCTCACCTGAGTGACCACCTGCTTGGCCAACGCTTTGAACTCGGTGGTGTTGGAGTCTTCGTACGCATTTTCAAACACTTGGTTGGTGATCCGCATGGAGCCGGTGTAGACCTTCTTGACCCGGATGTCTTGCCTGACTGCAGAACCACAAAGACAAGACTGAATACCCACACCCATGTTGATCTAACCCAAAAATGATCACAGTAATTAAAACAATGAGGGCGTAAATCTTGTTGTTCTATATATATTCCATAAATAGAAATATTCCAAACCAGCAGGGGTCCTTACAGCGGAAATGCCAGACCAGCAGCCCGATCATGAGAGCAACAACAACAGCAAGTATCACCACGCCAATCACAGCTCCGGTTTTCCCCGGTCCCTTTTTCTTCTCGAGTTTTGTGTTGTCCGAAGCTGGCAGGAACTGGACGGAAGACTCCCATTCTTTGTCCTGGAAGACAGTCGCCAGAGGAAATCAAGCAGTGAAAAGGGAAAGGGATCACATTTAGTGATATTGTGTTAAAAGTACACCAGCGGTAAGTGAGTTTATGCTTTGTAAATTTGTTTTAACCTTAAGGCAAAACAGAGCAGCTGACATTTTTGTACCCGAAAACAGGAAATAACCAACAACTTCCAGTTTATTTTTCAATAAATTCTATTTGTAGATTAGGAAATCTGCATTTTTAATTTATTTAATTTATTTTTTTGGTGCATCTGGAAGGTTCCAGCCCAGCGGGTGAGTTTAGTAGGTGAAACAGAGTGGGGGAGGGAGGGAGCACAAAGGTTTCTCCAGTAAAATCCGGTCAAACCTGCTGTCTGCACAGCTGAAGTCGCACTCGTAGAACAAGTTTATTTGGGTGCTGGCTGGGTTGCATAAGTAGGTTTGAAAAGGCTCTGGCAAACTCTAAGACCTACCACTCCTTCACCAGCTGTGACAGACAGATTTACAGACTGCAAATATGCTATTGCTCCAGATGTTTTATTGTTGGTGTCATTTATTAAGCAAAGCTGACAGGATACAATCACAAACAAACAAACAAACATCATAAAGCAGACAATAAAATCTGCCGCTTTGTACCCAATAGGTTTTTACGGGTGTTTGTCACCATGCTGTACCATGATGCTGCTCGGGGTCTTAGTAGCTATATGCGGTACACACTCGATGGAACAAGTCACAACAGGGATGAAGAACCCAGTGGAATTCAGGTGTCTCCCTGTTTACTACAAACAAAAAAAAACCATCTCCATCCCCAACAGATGCCCTTCAAATGACTTTTGAATGCAAGCAAATTAAACAAAAAAGTGTCATAAGTAAAACGTAATCCCCAGTACACAGTTGAGATTGTGTGTTCTGTGGATAGAGAGATTCCCCACCAATTAAATGCTCCTACAGCCTGAAATTTGCATAAAAGCCAGAGGAACAAACGCACTCTGTCAACTCATTTATAAAACTCAATTTGGCAATTTGTATTATTGTCAAAATTGAAATAAATAGCCAGGTCTGTCTGTGAAAGTGACCTTCATTCAAATGTTCAATCTTTGGGGTATAATAACGCCGCAATTTTATTTAAATAGTTTTAATTTAGAACTGAAAAGTTCAATTCTGTAATGAACTCTTGCGTGAGGGTTTCATCACGGTACGATAAAAAAATATATATTTTATGTCAGTGAAAAATAAAAGCAGTCTTTTCGGACAGGTTGACTCGACAGAGCAATTCTGAAACACACACTTACCGTTTTGGGAGTGTATCTGAGTCCGCTGTCCATGTAATCCATGAGCGAAAACTCACCAAATAACAGTCCAATGTTTAATTTCACCACCAAGGCCTTCCTATTCCTCAAATGTTCCTAGTTTCTTTAACTTTAGCTGCTGGGGTTTGCCACCCACGGTTGTTTACCTGCAGGCCCGACAGGTGAGTCTCCAACAACTACACCTGCGCCAGAGTAAAGGCCCCTCAAAAAAAAGGCTTATGTTGGAAGAAAACGTCCACTTTTCCAAAAAAAAGTAAAATATATACCTTCTATCCTTCAGCAATCTGTAAAATTAAAATTATTTGCTAAAAAACGCGGCAAGCCCGTGTCTACAGACCGACAGGCGAAGCGGTCGGAGGTAAGAGCCTCTTTTCCGGTGGCTTCGGGTTTCTGTGGGCGTGGCTCTCCCGCCCACCTGTTCCCGCTTCCTCTTTACCTGTCACAGGTAAGCGGGTAAACTAAGCGTTTGGGTATCCTTTTAAGGTCAACCTGTTCGAAGAATGAACTTATTGAGTGAACTTAGTTTATTATCGGGTCGCATCAGTTTTTTAGCGCGAATATCGAAAAGTTTTTAATCAAACGAGGCCACTCTCGGTCACGTGACCTCCCGCGGCCTCCGCGTTTGACTAATGCGCAGAAACCCTTGAGTCAGGATCTGACGTCATCTCCGCGTAAAAACAGAAAAGAAAATACACACCCAAACACACGCACACACACCAAACAGCAACAACAAGTCGAGGAAAGTCCCAAAAATTATTGATATGAATCCATCCATCCATTATCCTACCCGCTTTATACCCTGTGGTGTCGCGGGGCTGATATGAATCATTCTTTCTAATTTCACATTTTGAGATTATTATAACCCAAAAATAGATTTTAAGAATCTGAAACCAATGGGCCTGATTTAAATTGACAGGTATGTTCTATCTATCTTGCTCTTAAAACACACATATCTGTATGTAAGTTATGAATTTATTGACGCGTGCCCCCCCCTCCCCTTTCCCAACACCCCCAACCACCAGTCAGTGTCAATCATTTTTAAAACCACTAATATGTATGTTTTATTAGTTGCCAGTCCCCTCTTCCACAATCAAGCAGGCAGTTACAAGGTCAAAGCCATTTGGGTGCATAGTGAGACAGCCACATACAGAGATACTGTCACAGAAGGGAAAAATAGAAAACTTAAATATATATATATATGTATATATATATATATATATATATATATATATATATATATATATATCATTTCATTTCATTGAAGAACAATGCACACCACAGGTAATCCTCTGGAAATCATCTGGAAATAAAAAATAAAGCCACGGTTGCAACATCGATACAGGCATACAGGGACAAAAGTAAGAGAGAGGCGGTATTCCATTTCCCGTATACACAAGCTAATTCTAGGAAACAGCTCTCCTGTCTGGCTTTCTGCCTGTGTCTGCCTGCATGGCCCTCCAGCTTCACCGTGTCTCCTGCACACCCTGATCCAGGGGGTCGTCGGTGTCTCTGGTGAGCGGCACCAAACACACCGGCTTCTTTTTCATTTTTTTAAGGTCCTGATAGGCAGTTGAATTTAGAAGTTGCTACACCATCTGCTCTGTTACAGAACGCAGAAACAAAGCACCCTAAACACAGCACATTCATTTAGGCATCTCAGTAGGCATCACTTATCACCCTGCTTCCTGCTTCCCCTTTTAATAACTGGTTGTGTGAATGGGGGGAACACATTCACATAGCTGGGTGGATGTGCTCGAGCTGGGGGGCTGTGAACGCTGTTTCCTCTTTAACTCTGTGCAGCTGCAAACACAGTTCAGCTTTAAAATGAACCGCAAACCCAACTTCCCGGAGAATAGAGTGGAAAAAAACATCTACTTTCATTTATATATATGTATTTATAATGTAATCGTATATCGTGTCTCTTATCATAAAGAACAAAAGTAAATAACTCATGATTTTATTATTTTTTTCATGTGTTGTTTCACTATACAATTGAATCATTTAAAAAGAACCTTCATATACAAGCCACCTATTAAGAGGAGGGGAAAAAAAGAACAAAATAAAACAAGTTATTTCTGCAGTATTGACACTTGCATGATGGAAAACTATAAGGATAGTGTCTGGTCCAGTTTTTTTTAGATAGCTATGAAAAAACATTTAAGTCTTATTTGATTTGCATTCCACTTTCAAAAAATAAAATGTCTGAAAGAAAGTTACATCTTAATCTGAAGTAGCTGTATATGCAATCACAGAGAAATCACATCTTCCATAATGTAAAATGGCAGATACATCACTTTGTCAAAGGAAACATGATCAAAAGTAGCTCTATATTACAATAGTAGCAGTAGTAGAAGTAGTAGCATTATTTAAGGATTGTTCTGATCAGACCAGTAAAAGGAGTTTGAATGCTGCTCTTTATCGATAGCATAGGTTATTGGTCAGTAGTATATTTCCCCACGCTTGCTGCCCACCGTCGGCACCGCCTAGATCTGCATTTGCTCCAGGTATTTGTAGGTGGGGTTTTCGTAGCCATGGTTTTGCATCTTGCTGAGATGGCGTTCCTCCGGCGACAGCATGGGGTCAACCTGGGGGGCAGACACAGCACTGACCTCAACAACAAGGCACCTCCAGTGGGTCAACCAATCCGCTTGCGTCCTATTCGATGTTCTCTCTCTCTTGAGTTTCAAAAGGAAGTCAAATAAGGGTCGGCTCACCTCCACGATGCCATGGCTGATGGTGCCGTACTGTCTCTTCCTCAGAAGCACCAGGCTGATCACAATCACAGTCGCTATGGCGACTGCAATCACCAGCAGGCCAATCAGCGCGCTGCTCCCAAAGCTGAAGTCCTCTCCAAGGGGGCGGTAGGACTCCTACCAAGCACGAGAGAGGTGAGGAGATGGAGAGAGAAGCGGATCACTGAAGGCCATTTTTCAACTCTGGACAAACACTGAACTTAAGGAATCTAAAATTAAAACAAATTGTTTTTAAGACATGAATATACAGAGATTAATCAAGAGATTCATCGTCATAGAAGTGGCGTTTAAACAGTGATTTATAAAGCAGATTGTCTCTCCTGGGGGTTGGCTGTATTACAGCACCGGCTTGCAAACGTGTCTGCACATGCATGAAATGTGTGTGTGTGTGTGTGTGTGTGTGTGTGTGTGTGTGTGTGTGTGTAGTATCTCAACCAGTTACACAAACAAAAACATCCACAGTCACTTCCACACCCAGGTAGGACAGGTAGGACATATGACACAAACTGATCATATGCTGTAGGGGTTTTTTTTGTTTGTTTTTCACTTTGCACACATAAACCGAGCACGCTCGGTTTGTGTGGATTCACAGTCGACTAGTTTTCCAACGTGTGCATTAGTACATTCTTTTACATTCACATCACAAACATGCAACCATGCCGACAAAATAAAAAATAAAAACAAAAACCCAAAAGGTATAAGCCTGAACCGCCGTGGGAGAGAACTGGGCTTCATTTCCAAAGCTTTTCATCAACTCTCTGTCTGCACGCTCCCTCCTTCCTTCACCTCCTCCCCACAGATAGCTGCAGTTCCCCAGAGACGCCTGTGGAGGGCGCTGCTGTACTCACCGGCTCATCATCATGTATAACGCTGACTCTCTCTGCACTGTAAACCACTTCTTTTACATCCAGAGACTCATCAATCACCTGTCAACACAGACAGGGGAGCCCAGGTTACACTCACCACAATGAGTGTGAGTACGTGTGGTAAAGAGAGAGAGAGAGAGAGAGAAAGAGAGAGAGAGAATGGACGTACAACAAAGTTAAGTTTATGGATTGTCTGCGTGTGGCTTGCACACTTGCAGCTGTCTGTACATAATGGAAGGAGAGAGGGAGGGGTTTTGCACGCATCAACATAGCTGTAGTTCTGTTAGCGCCTCAATCCTGAGAGCTCTAATCTGAAGGAGACCAAGCGCAGCGAGTGGAAGTGGCTGTGTTCAGGCAGCAGAGACTAGACGCCCTGCTTGCAGAGACAGAGCAGTCCACAGTCTGCTTCTCAGCATTAAATTATCCTCCCCAGTGACATTTTAGCTAGCGGCAGCATTTGGATTTTTTTTTTTTTTTTTTTTAAACCTCGGACTGCTCTGTCTAAGAAGACTACCACAAAAGCATGCGTGCATTCAAAACCTTGCATGTCTACGATTCACGTGCACGCAAACAAATGCAGGCTTTCGGATTAGTGCGTGAAAGGCATTCAACAGCCGGAGCATCAATAATCGCTCCACAAGCGAGAGTGGGGAGAACAGAAAAGGAGCATGCACCGTCTGCTGATGCAACCGTGGCGTTGATCAGAGACCGCAGAGACACAGAAATATCCCAGTAAGCGACTGTAGCCGCACACCGAGCTGTAGCCATGGCAACACAGTTACTGGAAATTGCGACTGGTTAAGAGCTGAACTTAGAGGAGCTTTGTGAAAGCATCTGCATGTCTTCAACAGCCGAGACTGCAGGCGAGCGCGTCTTTCTGCAGGACCGTCCTGCTGCGTTTACACTTTCACAAAGCTGCTCTCGGTTCAGGTGCTGAGCAAGACGAAAAGGCGCCGCGGCGCAGTCAGTTTCATGCTTACCGTGTTCCCGTTGATCTTGGTTTTGCTGTTAATAATTCTCTCCTCAGCACCTATCAGACCGTCTAAGCCCGACATGGCGGAGCCTGTTGGAGGAGAAGCGGCGCAGTCAATAACAACACAACAAGGACGGAGGCATCGATGGCGACAACTGCACGTCGCCGTCAGGCTCTCGCCGCGCACCAGTGACAACAAAGCTCTTTCTTTCCTTCAGCAGGGAGACCAATGTTAGCCAGGAAGACAATAGCTTTTTTTTTTACTGACAAAGGCCCTCTGATGGAGCTTGGCATTCAGCTTCTGTCTACACATGCAGATGCAACTGTTGATGCAACTATATTCTCACTCAAAAATCTTCCCCCCGACGTCATATCGTACGGTTATTTTTTTTAAATAAAAATGCCAAGAAGTGGGCTACGGTGTCAAAAAAGTATGCCAGGCTGATGATTTATGAACAGACAGAGGATCTATTAATAAACCCACAGCAGATACGTCATGAATGAATCATCAGGGAGCCCGAGTGAGGCGGAGAGGCCACGGTTCTCGACAACGGACCCCTCCGCCGGCTCTGGTTTATTGTCCTCGGCTAGATTAGGACGACTGCTGACGGGAGTTGACTGAAACCCTGGATTTGACGCCAGCACGGCCACCACCAGCAGCGAAAGTAACACACTTAAACAAAAAAGCCTTTATGAGGATTCTATAGTTATACATTTTGTACAAACTAATGATCAAATGTGCCAAATGTCCCCTCACTATTATTATTATTATTTACTGTATATAATTTCTTTGCTACTGACACAGGAACCAAACGCCACAGCCAAAACAGCTCGCCAGCAAAAGTAGAAAATTACCCGACAGATGGCTTCTGCTTTAAAAACGTTAAAAACAACCTCACACTGCTGGAACAGAAAAGGGGAGTAAAAGAGCAGATGGGCTCAGGAGATGAAGAGGAGGGGAGAGAAACGAGATGCAACAGAGGCACCAACCTTTTTTGAAGGCACGCGGGGAGTCTGATAGATCGCCTTGATGTTAGGAATGAGCAACAGGAAAAAAAACAACGAAAAAAACAAAACAGAAAAGGGGAAGGAGGAGAGAAGAAGAGAAAACTTAAGTGAGGAGAGAAAAGGACAGGATTAACAAGCTGCTTTAACTAGAAGTCAAAAGAGTTCAGAAAGAAAGAGACGTGACCAAACTTAAAAAGGCAGCCGTTTCAGAAGTGGCTCTTTCTAAGTCCTCTGCGGCGTTAGCATGTAGATGGGATGTTCCTCAGGGTTTTGCTCATGAAAATGTTCCATCCATCCCTTTTTTCCCCCCCCTTTCCCGTAAGGATTTGGTTTCCAGTTTGGCATCAGTGAAAAGCTTTCAGCTGCAGTTCAGTACCAAAGCCTGAGGCGCCTCGCCTGGCTGCTGAAGGCTGGGCCCCAGGGGACAGACGGACTCATCTAAACCCCTGCTTCCGCAGCACATCTGCATTCACGCGGAGACGACTGAAAACCTCCTCAACTTCTCGCTGCGACTGTTTTGTCGCACATTATCCCCTAAATCATTCATAGAGACTCGTGTTCTCAGCAGCTGACGGTGGCCCCCTCACCCTCTGCCTCGGAGCGGGAGCCCAGGGAGGTGACCTGGAAGGGCCGGTAGGGTTTGCCCTCGGACACGGAGACCTCCACGCTCTCCTCTGACGACACCGTGATATCCGGCTGGGACTCAGAGATGGAGGACAGGAACTGGTCCATGTCCGTTTTCTGCTCCTGGAGGAGCTCGTCTGTGATGAA
This sequence comes from Tetraodon nigroviridis, assembly GCA_000180735.1. Lineage (NCBI taxonomy): Eukaryota > Metazoa > Chordata > Actinopteri > Tetraodontiformes > Tetraodontidae > Tetraodon > Tetraodon nigroviridis. The sequence goes on from CAAE01015002.1 coordinate 2,467,934, forward strand.
AAGCACACATTGCGAATCAGTCCATTAGTCTGGCGCGTGGCAGCGAGGTGCAAAGTGAGAATGTCAATTACCAAGAACAGCCAGAGCATCTGTTCTCATTTCTGCTAACGACCAATTAGTGTATTTCTGAGAGCTATTTTCTCTGTAAATCTACACGTCTCCCAACAGGATACTGCGTGCCGAAAGCTGCGACCCAGTTCTGTCGCTGCGCCACTCCACTTTAATCTGCGCTGCTCTGTGCAGCATGGTTTCTTTTAACAAGCCAGCAAAAACTAAAGAACATTATTAGAAACGTGTGAGGAGATCTGCCTGTCTTATGGAGATAAATACTGGGGATTCTGGATCGTTTCGGATGAGGAGAACAAAAAAATGTATACAAAAACTTATACAGAGAAAATAGTTCCGGTCAGGTTTAGGGTTCCATCACTGGGTTTCTTTTTAAGTTACCAACTCGTGGTTTCGGCCAGACTCACCTATTTCATCCTGGATCTCATCGGCCACGTAAGGAACTTTGTAGAGCAGAGACAGACTCTGGTTCATCCTCTCCTCAATCACATGCAGGTGCGTCATCACCTGAAGAACGAGAGAGGAAGAGTCATACGTGTACTCACATAGGTTCCTAAGGCTTTTTTTTTTTTTTTTAAGACGATGCATTAAAAAGGAAAGCTGTTAAAATTGGACAGAATTTCAGAAACACACCCTGAAGCTGTGTCAGGTTTCTTCTTCCTGCCATAATACAGCGTAACAATTACTGCTGGTTTAATTCACACTTTCCAAAAAGTGTCTGTTAGTACAGAAACTTTTTCCACCAAAAAATGTGTTTTCGGTGGATTTGCAGTGATAAAAGTGCTGCTTCTGAGGCTCCTGCATTCAAAATATGTGAATAGAATCTGACGCCTCGGCGCTCGTCTCCAATCATTCACACAAACAAGCAAAAAAAAGCATTCTATGAATGCGTGCAATTTGTCTGAATGCTACTGCAACTGAAAAGATGCCAAAGTTGTTGGCAGAGTGTGAGAAACTACCTGCCGCTGGCCAATCTGATCAGTTTTGGGCAGGTTTGAGTGAAGACTGTTGCAGTGACCCGCAGCCACCGACAGGTGGCAACAATGCGCCGTTGGCTTTAAATCCTCTGGATTTATCTGCTGTTGACAAATGATCCTCACAATAAGAATGAATTCTAGAGCCCGAGAGTAGAGATTTTGATGCATTTAAAAAACCACTTCTGCGCCCAGCAGGGGAGCTTTTGTATTATAAATATATTGAGCCATGTATTTAGGTTAGATATCAGGCGAATCATATAAACAGGGCAGCAAAAATGTTGGAGCTTGCTGCAAGATTTGCTGAGTGGAAAGAGACCGGCCATTAGGCAGCAAAGAAGCTCGCCCATATCACCTAATTTATGTAAATATCCACCCTGCTCTTTTTCTCAGTGTTGACTGATGACCAAGAATGGTGCCCAAGGGCACAGAGACAAGAGCAATTAACAGACGAACTCCCAGCCAAATCCCTTTGCAATGACTTCTACATTCTACACTTCAAAACGAAGCAGAGCAGACTAAGACATCATTATCTTGTCTGTCTGAGCAGAAATGGCAGTGGTTTAGGATCTACTGTAGCAACACAATGCGTGTTCACGGTCATAAAGAGCTCAGGAGACACTAAACTGGAGCACAGAGACCCTGTAATACAGGTTGGTATCACCTTAGGTTGAATCTGGATTCCAAAATCTGACCTGTGACTTCATCTGAGCAGCCTTTTCGGGATCCACAGCCAGGACGTGCTGGTAGTGGCGGATGGTGTGTTGGCGGTCCTTGTTCTCGGCACGCACGTACCTCCTGAGGGCCTGCAGGATGCGGTGGGGCTGAAAGAGACATTGTCAAGCTTGATATGCACCCACTTTCTTTATACCGTCACAGCATTCCTGTTTTTAATACAAGTATCACGACAGCAATAATACAATAAACCTAAACCATATAAATAATCACATAACGGTGTATTTCATTGTCTTTTCTGGTCGGCAGCCCAACACTGCGGGGTAAAAATGTTTTCAGCACATTGTGATGCAGTGACAAAGTGTGCACCGCCAAAAGGTTCAGAGAAATATTAGATAAGAGGCATTAAATAAATGACACAGGGATTATTGCTGGAGCGTCTAACATAACGGACTTATTGCTCGAGCAGGATTTTGGGATGCGTTTTATTTTGGCCACAGGAAATCTTTGTCTCCGTGATGAGATGAAATCTGGCAGAAAACGCCATTAGGAGCACGGCTCGCTGTATTCTCATAAACAGGCTTGTGTTTACACATTTAGCGGGGATGAGACATTCAGACAGGTCAGAACAAAATTTGCCCGTGTCTGGGAATTTTACCCTGGGAGGGTCTGCCTGCAGGGCAGCGAGGTAATTCTCCAGGGCCAGTCGGCGGCGGTCGTTCAGCATGGCCTCCACCCGAGCCAAGTGAGTCTCCACCAACTGCTGCTTCTCGCTGGCTGCTTCTTCCTCCAAAGATTCCACCATGGCCTGGAAGTGCTGTAAACAAAAATCGCAAACACTTAATAATGTATACACCCCTCTTCGAATTTCTGCTGAACAAAAGAGGAAAAAAAAAAAAAAACAAGTTTAAATTCGCTTGTCAGGGGAGCTGGAGACTTTTTCAGAAGTCTTCTCAGTCAGAATGCCCTAATTTAGTCTTAGCGTGGTAAAGATAGAGCAGCCAGGGAGGAGACATCTTAAAGGGAACAGGGAACGAGGGACAGTAAAATTATATCTCAGGCAAACACGGGGACAAAGGAGCGCTCACACGGGGTGAGCATCAGCGTCTTACTTGGATCAGAGTCTGCCTCTCAGCCTTAGGAAGGTTCTTAGCCTGGCGATCCGCTTCTTCCCACTCTTTTCTTACCTATAGACAAACAAAAACGAGAAAAGTCCCTTTAATTTAACAAAAAAGCTGTAAGCGGAACGTCAAATGTGGCTTTAGTCTTTAAACGTAGCGGATGCATTCGTCTTAGATGACTTGTGCGCTCTCTGCTCCCTTAGCTTTTATCTGTTTCAAACTGCAAAAACCTTTAAATCCAACAACGACAAGCGCTGTTGTTTTATCACGCTTAAATTTTGATTTTACAATCGAGGCAGATCAAAACAAACTCTCACCCTCTCCATGCGACTGCGGTGCCTGATCTCCAGCTGCTCCTTGGCCCTCTGGAAGCGACTGTGCTCCTTGTCATCGGCAGGGGTCTCGAAGTAGATGTCAACATCGTCGGTGGGCTGAGGCGTCGGCACGGTGACTGCGGACATTCGAACGTGTACGGTCAGTGACGGGGGCCCGAAAACAGACAGCTGACTATAGACGCCGATGCACCGAAGTCCCTACAGAAGGACTCTCCGCATTTCTGCCCCTCTCCTGATAAATTTAAAACCATCTGACAGTCCTTCTTTTCCGGTTCGTTTCATCCTCCCGTCGGCTTTCTGCTGACACGCCCGGGTTTGACGGCTGGGTCACACGGGGCGAGGCCAAAGGACTCTTGGCTTTACAAGATCCCCCCGCGCCGATCGGAGACGTCAAAAATATCACCTCAGCCTCCAAAAAGGACGCGTGGGTTGAAAGTAAACAAAAGTCAACTATAAGAGCCTTAGCGCTTCATCTTCTAAAGGTCAAGAACCTGAAACACTGACAGAAAAATCTAGAATTGTCTTGGAAAGGGCTGGGATGACATTTTCTGACTCTACCGATAAAAAAACAGATGTAATTACAGGTATTTGCTGCTTTGCTTGCACACCAGTGACGGACCTCTACATCCAAACCCGGAGACACAGGGACCGGAGCGGCTCTCAAGGGGCCCCTGTCATGTGACACTCACTCAGGCGCTTGCACACGGCCATGCAGTACTCCTCCGAGTCGAAGTTGTTGCGGTTGCCAGCGCAGCCCCCGTAGATGAAGTGCACGCATTTCTTCTGGTTCATGTCGAAGTGCCAGCGGGGCATGGAGGCGCGACAGGGGCCCGTCTCCGGCTCCAGGGTGCACACCTCTGTGAGGGGGACAGCGTCAGGTCCACTTACTCCCGCGTCAATCACAAAGGCAACAAAGCGACACCTGCACACTTGACCTGCTTCTTCCGCTTAAACACTCTTCAGATCGACGACAAACTGGTTTCATCAATGAAAACGCAGGATGATTGATCCTTATTGTGCTACGATAAGGCAGCAGAGTGCACATCCGCCATTAGCTCAGCAAAAAAGCACTTGTTGACGCACACACTTATCTCATTACAGGCTGGCTGAGACTTAGGAGGTAAAAAGCTTTGATGACGTTGGAGTGGTAGAGGAGAAGAAGAGCAGAGGTAGCGGCAAGATGGCGGGTTAGAACTGAATACGCCAGAGACCTTTCACTTCCTGAAGAGTCTTGTCCTCTTGGCTCTCTGACATTTTGCTCTCTTTTTTCTCCTCCTCATCCCCCTTTTCTGCCTCCTCGTCCTCGTAGACGTAGTGGTACTCGTCCTCGTCCTCCTCCTCCTCCTCGTCATCTTTGTAGTCATCCGCTGACTCCTCCTTTTGTGTGGGCTGCTCATCAGCTGGTGCCTCGCTGTGGAGGGGGGGATAATTAAGTTAAGGAACGTACTCGTTCGTGTGGGTGGAAGGTGATACCTGCCTGTCTCAGAAGACAACAGAAGACAAGATTTTCACCTGTTTTCCTCCTCCACCAGATCGGCCTCGTCGATCTCCTCGTTCTCTATTTCCTCATCCTCGTCGTCCTCCTGGGAGGGTGAGGGCGCACGGCAGAGGCGCCGGCCTGGGAGGAGGGGCAGCACACGTACTCTGTGCCGTGGAACTTGTCGATGCCGCAGGAAGCAACATGCCGTAGTGTGCAGCACCATGGAGCTCTTAGAGCAAGCCTGTGAGGACAGAAGGTGTCCGTTTGACTCCACCAAACCTTTACACAGCACGTTGGAATCATCGGAAACGTAAATGGTACAGAGAGACCACGCTTATCACTGTTGGGAAGTTAGTTTAGTAGATGTGATATATGGAGGAGAGGAGAGTTTGTTTTGAAAAGTTGCTCCTGCTCCCACTGCTGTGGTCAGAACTCTCCCTCAAGAGGAGCTGTGGAACTGCCCAAGGGGAGATTAGCTGCATCGCAGTCCCAACACTAATCTGATTAGGAGCTGAGACGTGAGGGTTCCCTGTCAGGCTGTGATCAGAGAGCCTCGGAGACCCGCCGAGACCCAGAGAGGAGTATCATCGAAGAGGGAGCAAAGATCAGGAGGTAACGCGAGGGCAACCGGAAATACGAGATTTAAAATGTGTCCGATTAACTGTCTCAGAGTTTTTCTCCTTCCCTAAAGCTCTGCTGTCGCCGAGGGGGAGCTTCATCCTAATTCTTTGCTCACCTCTTTGGCGACACCATGCCACTGCTGATGGCTAACGCACATGTCCATTCGCTCCTTGTGGAAGAACTTGCACTTCTCCGGAACCAGAAGAATGTCGCTCACAAATTCACCCACTGCGAAAAAAACAAACACAGACAGGCAAACTGTCAGCCTTGTGCACAAATTATAAATATGTTACTGCCCTTAGTGGGGGAGGGAGGGGTGGGGGGAGCAATGAATAGATAAATTAACTAAATAATTCATAGTTGCTCGCTCCTTTAAAGTTCATTACAGAAATGGCACCTGACAGCTGAACATCTGTCTCTGCACCTTCAGCCAGGAGAGGATACATCCCTTGTCTTGCATATCTATAACCAGTAATTCAAAATGGCAGCGAAGAAAATCCCTTTTCACAGTCATTATAGGTACTCTGGAATCCTCCTGCAAGTAAATTAGCTTGAACAAAAGCACTCGAAAGATGTTTAATTCATAGGACAATCTGAGTGGTAAGATACACAGATATGGGATATGTCGTGGATAAATATGAAATGTGTCTTATATATACATTTATATGTTGCAGGAATCAAAGGAAAAACAGACTAGACTGTTGCTTGGTCTAAATTTCTGTGGAGGTTCTCCCAAATGAGACTTAGACACAGACAGACAGCAGGACAAACCAGAGAAGGCAAGGTAAGGGTGGATGCATAGAGGGTTTGTAGCAAAATCCATCCATCAACGGTGCACCAAAAACACAAAAATGAAGGTCTAGCGGTGTCACCACGCTGGCAAAGAGCTGTCCTGTAACTGTTCATTTAGTGGTTTTCCAAACCCTCGTCCTGAGGCAGAGATGCAGGAGCACGTCAAGAAGCAGGCAGTTAAAAAAAAGCAGTGTTTTGGAAAATGAGAGGGTAGGATAGGAAGAGGAGAGAGCTGAAAATAGCAGACGACCCAGCAGCTGCTCCTCATCTCCACCCAGGAGGTACAGTAAAACCCCTCAGACCCCCTGCTTCTCCGGCTTGTGTGAGCAAAGTAAGAAAGTACACCAAAGTACAGGGGGGATCGTTCACAAATCAAAAGCTAATATAATTTGTATTAGACACCAGCTGAGATGAAGCCTTCGCTTCTGCAGTCGTTTAAATGCCCGGCCTGCTGTATGAAAAGGGCATCTAGCTCACCTCCTCTACTAGGAAGAGATGCTGAGTCCCTTCAGAGAGGATGCTAACTTGTTCATCCTTTAACACTCACTTCTATCATGCTCTGCTGAGAGATGCAGGAGGTTTCAAATGTACCTAGAAGTGTGTGTGTATTCTGTTTTTCACATTTGTCACACATGGAAACTACAAGATGATAGATTTGACTACGTGACTAAAACCAGGATGTCACTGGAGATAAACCGTTTGCATGCAGGTTTCACCTTTAAACTCATGCAAAGACTGTTATCAGAATAAAAACACCTACATAATGTCACAGGGTATTATATTTCAGGGTTATTTCTTCACATTTCGCAAGCTATGTGGGTGTAAAGAGGTGTGGTGCTCTAAAACATGCAGGAGCTTTATTAACTGTATTATTCACAGAGTGATTAAATCAAGATTTGTCACTGGGCGCCCTGCCCTCTCCCTAAATAAACAGGGTTAGTCAACAGGAAAGGCTAAGGCTCCTCTGATGATTTCCTTTAACTCCATGTTGATTCATCTTGCTTTTATCTCTCCGTTTCCCTTCAAATAAGGCTACAAATCGGCGTTTTTTTCAGGAAAAAGAAATTATAGAATTCTTCAAACTAATCTTTTTTCCACTGGATTATGTTTTCCAAAAAAACACTCTTGCACAAAGTCACCAGTGAATGTTCCCCAGCATGCATTTACCATTGACTAATCTCCGAAAAATATCCCCCCAAAAATGAACAACTTGCTAAAATAATCACCTGCTATTTGACAAAAGCATCATTGTGGGGGGGGATTAGAGTGCTGTGGAACAAAAATCACATTTACTGGCATCGTTTGCCGTGGAAAGCCTCGTGAATCCCCTGAAAAATGTTAGTCTATTATTCTGAGTGAGTCTGCACTGTGATGTTAGAATCTCTTACATAAATTTATACCTAGAATCCAGAGAAATTTCTTAATGCGCATTCTGTAAGGGTGAATAATTTAAAAGCCACAGGTTGACTCATGGAGGGTCTGACAGATAACACCCAGCAGAGGTGAGCAGAGGCCTGCTGTGGCTTGTAGCATATGATCACAGCTTCCAATTAAGCTCCTATCACGCTCCATTACATAATTACGCACAAACCCTTTCAATAACCTCCTCCTTGCCAACACCTTGTGTTTATCTGGCCTCCATCTGTCCCCCCCCCACCCCCTCAGATCACACACGGCTCTGCAGCCAGCAGATCTGCTCTCATAATCCGGTGGGACCTGAGTCTGCAACCCGTCAGCAACAGTGACGGGTCCAAGAACAAGCAATAAAGACTTGTCATGGTTTTAGGTGTGTTTACGGTGGGGGGTGAGATACCCCGGGGTGAAATACCGATGAGGTTGGGGGTCTCAGGATGCTGACAACAGCCACAGACCATGAAGACAAACCCAGGAGAGTCCAGAATAAGGGACATGCACTCGTCTGTGGCTCAGTCGCTGTGTGGCCACTCTAGTTGTGATGTTTGTTCTACCATGAATTTTCCTAAAGGCTCCTCTGTGCATTCGCCAAAACCACGTCTTGAATGGTAGCCCATTTCACAGTCCAGCGGAACTGCTAATAGCTTTTCCTCCCGGAAAGCGGCGCAACTCAATCAGCAAGAGTCCGCTGGACAGAGGAAGAGTGTCTGGATGCGTTTGCAACAAATGAGATGATGTTTTTTTTTTTTCTTCTCCTGCGACAGCTTTAAGTAGCTAATGAAGGAGAACAAATCAGGGCTGCCATGGAAATTCAAGATCCGCCTGCCTGAGCATAGCATCTTACCTCCAATGAGCCATACTGGTCCAGGAGGTCCCTCTGATTACCATCCAATCCACAAAGATTAAGATCATTTTCTACAGAAGTGCTTAAGCAGGATACCAGCCATTTAGGGCAAGACAAAGTGGTCTGAGAAATCCTGAAAATGGCAAAAGCTGATGCACCTGAATTGATATCAAGATATTTAGACAATGTAAGACTTTTTTGGCAGTGGATCAGGTGGCTGTGCAGGCAGGAGGTGTCTGATTTAATCTGTGACTCCTGCTACTCTTGTCTGGTTCAACTGTTGAACTGCAAAGGGTGCACATACCTCCCTGACATTAATGCAGTTGCCTGAAGCGCAGCTGTTTATTGACATTCACCTAGGTAATTATAGCGCATTATCACTGGTGGGCAAAACTAACTCTGCAGTCAGGATCCTGAGAGGAAAACTTGGTGCTTTCCACAAACGGATAGATAATTGTTCTAGAACTTGCAATCCTCGACGGCAGCAAGCACAGAATTGTGTGGCTTAAATATCAGAGCCTCTGCCTGACATTTAATCAACTGGGCTGATGCTGCACCGGGGCCGACGATCAGAGCGACGCTGCAGGACGAAGATGAGGCGGGGAGTGGTGCGCAGTGGCGCAGCTGAATGGTGAAATGGAGAGAAAATACAGCAAACCTCCCTGAGCTGTAATAACTGCACCCCTCAACGATCCAGTCCTAAAGACATTAGCCAGCCTGGATCTGCTCAGTCTGCCGCTCAAGGCCAGGATTAGTCAACTAAATCAAGGCTCCAATATCACCATGTCACCTCTGCCTGGGGCACAGAGGTATCAGAACTTGTTCTTTTTCATCTACGGGTAGTATAAAGGACTGTGGATCAGCCCTCTAACTGGTTTCCCCGAGCCCTCGACCTAGATGTACGAGCTTACCTAAGCACTTATAAGGCACCACAACATGGGCATGGCCTTTGCACACCTTCTTCTTCTTGCACCAGTTTTCAATGCGAATTGACTGGTCGGCCTCGACCACGTTTGTGATTTGGAACTCGGGATACATCTGTTGGGAGATAAAGAACCAGAGGACACATGTTAAATAAGAAGTGTGGACAGAAGAAATATGACCTCCAGCCTCAGCTGGATCCCTGGACGGATGACTTATAATCTCCTGATCATATCAGCCATGAATGCCACTAAAATGAAAGAATTAATAAATACGATTTGAAGCCTTGAGGGGAAAACTGAGGAACCTTGTTGAAACTTTAAAGAAGAATCATTTCTATGAAAAAAAAAACCCTCAAAACAAAAGATAAGAAAATTAGGCTCATTAGACCAACCAACTAAAGCAACATTCACATTTTCCTTCTCATGCAATTATAATTAGCACCATTTATTATCAATACATATCTATTAACTGTCTTACATTATAGATGAGCGCTGTAATGACTCACCTCCTGGCAATACTGCAGCACCCCCTCCTTGGTTCCTACACAGCTCTGGGTTCCGGATGGGTCGGGCTCCCAGCGTCCTGTCTGAATGTTGACGTGCATGTTGAGCTTGCCACAGAACATGGCTACCTGGGGCTCGGCTACAGCAAACCCTGTGCCGGCGTTGGCCCTAACGCCTGCAGAAGTAGGGAAGGAAACAAGAGCGGATGTGAATGCATATGTGAAAGCTGGAGGAAAACGTGGGCGTCTGCCCGGCTCATTCCTCTCATAAACTTTGTTAGACTTAAAAGGATGAAAGCGCCTGAGTCTGGACACATTGCTGATTCAGCTAATTTACAGCAATGCAAAATTATACCCAAAGCGATGAAGGCAAACGCCTGACTGCTGCTGAACGCGGCGCTGCAGTGCCGAGGAAACGGAGGGGTCGTCTTCGGACACGAATCAAACGCTTCTCGGGAAGTCATGCTGAAGGCTGAAGACATACGAGGTGACTGAATCTGAGCCCAAGCTTTGTTTTGACGCCCGTTTATGATCGAGGGGATACAAAGAGAGGGAGAGAGGGAAAAAATGCAGACTGTCAACTCCCACAATACCAGGACATCCCTCATAAGAGCAGAGCTTTGATCGCTTCCGCCTCCTGCGACTCTACACACAGGATGGCTAATTTATTCAAGGCGTCCTGACAGCTACTGAAAACTATCGTGCTACAAAAAGCAACATATATGAGAAGGTAACAAGTGTTCAAAGCCGTTTAAAAATATCCTTTGAGTTCCCTCTTGGTGTACCTCCCCTCTGAACCTAAAAGGAAATCTGATATCTTCTGTCCCCGTTGTCCTTCCTGTCATTACTCCTGAACCATGCAGCTCATCCTTTGGCAAACAGGATGCAGAACATAAAGAATTACCTCATAAAAAAAATAAAAAATACCAAAAAATGAATTTACCAACTGTCTGATTTCTAAAAATCATCTCGATTCCAGAAGTATAGCTCGCGGCAAACTGGACGGAACCACTAAGACGATGTGGCTCTGCATGACGAATCTTCAGTAAACACACACCGGGGAGCCTCCAGACAGGAATTGGAATGGAACTGATCCCCGCTTGATTGTCATAATGTCATCAGGCCGAGTAAACAGGCTTCAACCCAGCAGGGAGATTGAGAGAATGAGCGCGGCCTCCGATGTCTGACTGTTTGCCGTGTTCTTAGCCTGGAGCAAATATGTGTGAGCGGACACCCCCATGAGAAAACCGCTGAGAGGAAAACTTTAGTAACAGCATGCTAAAGACTCATCTCTGCCTCGAATTTGGCATCCTCTGCCGGTCTGATAATGGGCTCTGAGCGGTGGAAAGTGAAGACAAAACAAGTGACAGGTCATCAGCAGCCAAGCAGTCAGCTGCAAAGTTTGTTGGGCTGCAGAGACACCCCCCCCCTGCCAGTGCACACACACACACACACACATTCATAGTTTTAGTCCAAGATATATAAATATATGTTTGCAGCGCCTTGGTTTGGTCCCATGGGCAGAAATGTTCATATTCGACCTCTTCCTCCATCTCTACAGCTTTTTTCTGCTCCACTCCATCTTCACCACAGGCTTGTTTGCTCTCTCCTGCCTCTCACTCCTTTGTGAGACTGGCCTGGGGTGCGCGCCGACTGTGGTGAGGAGGAAATGAAGGATGCAGAGAGGCATATTGGAGATCCAGGGAAGCGGAGCCTAACTATTCTCTGACCACTTTGTGGCTGCTGAGCATCGAGAGCCGGGTCTGCCTCATTACTCCTTCGACTTCAAATTAATGACAAATTCTTTTTAACCAGGAGGCGTTTTATACTTTTGCAGTGCAGTAACGCACCAGAAGTAAAGAAAGTATGACCAAAGACAAACATCTTGAGTCTAACACCTGATTCTCACAGACTGTTGGCCTCTTTTAAATGCTGCTGCCTCGATGCATAATGACTTATTAAGAAAGAGTGGAAGTTTGCGGGAGGGAACGGCTGTGACTGGTCGTGAAAACAGGGAACGTGACTGGCCTGTGTCCTGGTTCAACATGTTATTATTAACTGAAGACAGATGGGGAGGAGAATGGCGTGAGTGCCGGGACGCAGAGGAGACAGGCCTGCCACAACAGATGCTTGTCAAATTCTGTGTGGGCAAAAGATCATTTAACTCGTTTTCACTATAGGCTGCAAACACACACGGGCCTGTCGCTGCTTTTCCACTCCACACACACACACACACACACACACACACACACACACACACACACACATACACACTGAACCAGCTGAAAAATAAGATGTTTAAGGAGTCTGCATATGTGTTAGATTTTCCATGTGCTATTTCATAACATGCCTGTCTTAGCTTGTTTTACACAAAACCTGGCATAGAACAGGCAATAAAATATGTGTGTGTGTTTGTGTGTGTGAGTAAGAGAGAGCGAGTCAGACAGAGAGAGAGAGAGAGAGAAAGAGACAGCACTCAAGTCAACTGAAGAGCATGATCAGCAGTCTATAATCTGAGGAGGGGACAACCTACAAACCTTTACCTTTACAACAACTCAGTTCCTTCCATAAAAGAAGCCCTAAGAAACAAGTGAGTTCGCTTGACCTTCCTAACTTTAGGTTTGCTAAACTGCTTGTGTTGCTTATAAAAATAGTTACACTGCAAGAAACCTTAAAGGAGCCCCTGAACTCGGTAACTCGTCTAATTTTGGCCGGGTAAAAACGTCGTCACGGTCTTGTCTTTTTTAAAAACAGCAGTGGGTTCCCAGAAAGCTTTGTGTCCATGTGACTCTGCACAGAAACGCTCAACATTGTTAATCCACCTAATCCTTCCCTGTGGCCACCAAACACTTTAACAAGATAGAGAGTAATAAGACGGCCACACACACCGACACACACGTGTTAATTACAAAGGGATATTTACTGGTTTTCTTGATTGTTTTTTAATTTCCTTCAGTGAAAAGTGTGAAATGAATATTACTTCTATGAACCACCACAACTCCACGGTGCACATGCTTAATGTTGTTCTAATGTCTCTGTCGCTGATACTTTTTTAATGATTTTTAGGTTTTCCTGTGGAGTACAGTCGCAACAGTCATTATATTTTCCCAAAGTAACAAATGTAAATTCAAAAATTCAACAGCTACGTAAAAGTATTGTTGATATAGTATTTTTTTCCCCCCAACAAATAGTCTTTGTTCAG
>CAAE01015002.1:2481039-2506843 GCA_000180735.1 Tetraodon nigroviridis
CACATTGGTGTGAAGGGAGGGTCCAGCAGAACACCGCCGCAAAAACAGTAGAAACGCGGTAGGACTTCCAACCACAGTAAGACATAGGCTGACATTTTCCAGCTGACCAAACACCTCGGCCTGCACTCTCCAAAGAGCAGGCAGTAAAAACAGAACAATTAAAGAAAGGCAAGATGTCACATTGCTGGGCTCTGAATCAGCAAGGGCGATCCCTTACTGCGATGCAAATGAGCTCCTCTCTCAGCCTGAAATGACCTTTTGTCCCAACCATTTGCGACCCTCTTTTGGTGTGGAATTACCCCATGACTCTCTCTGAGTGAGGAAAAACCGAGGTCCAGGTAGGAGGAGAAGGATCCTGTCAGGTTTTAGAACTATAATTCATGCAAAATGTTCTGTGCTGCAATCTGTTCCCTGGACAGGACCAGGCAGGAAAGGAGAGCCTGCTGCCCTCCTGCCCCGTCACAGGGGAACGGAAAAACACCGCACGCCTAACACAGTGGTGGTGGCGCAGTGAGACGGCTCTGACATGCTGGTACCAGCCTCGGTTCAGGCAGTAAGCCTATTTATAATCCTTTTTGCAAAATGTGTGCTTGATTGAACATGCCAGTGATAACGTGACCATGTTAGACGGTAAAGGAGAGAGGTTTTTGAAGGAGTTTAGATTTCGCGTTAGATGAGTGTCTCTCCTCTTTGGGAGGGGTTGTTTGTGCTCAGTTTCATTACTTGCAAGTAGAGAAAGAGTATTCCTGTGTTAACTATAGAAAACAGCCTTTAACAAAGATTTACTGGCGTTAATGATTTATATGTTACGCCTATTACTGAGCTGCAACTTGATCCCAGTTATCGCCACTCTGCTCGGTGAAGGAGGGGAAGAACGACAAGAAGATGTGTTTAAAATAAAGCTCCAGCCAGCAAATGTGCAGCAGCTCTCTAGTTTGTAGGACAACAATTACACAGGTTTGTGTGTGTGCGTGCGTGCATGTGTGTCAGGGAGTGTGGGGGGGTAGCATGGCCTCCCTCCAGTTTACAGCCAACGGACGTGAATGACGACTTGTTCAAATGGCTCATCACTATGGAAACCCTTTACAAAAGCATCCCAGCTATTCACACAGAAGAGGGAAAAGAGAGGAACAGACTGGAGAGAAGAAAGGCTTGGAGATAAACAGTAAGAAGCTCTCGGCCAAAGACAGAGATGATGGGAGGTGGAAAAAGGAGGAGGATTTGGAAAAGAAGAGACTGGGATGAGACGCTGGTGAGGACTATGCAAGAGGAACGGCGGTCGGAATAAAAGCTGCTCTGCCCAGTTTGGTGCGCTCGACAACAGCGTGTCCTCGTGCAACTGGCGCATTGACAAACAATCTACACGCAGCAGACACGCAGTGTATAGCATTAGCATAAAATGAGCAGAGCAAAGTTCCCAATGGGACAATAAAAAACAGTCAATCAGTCAATCAGTTCCCTGCATCAGTTCCAGGCATCTATAGCAGTGAGTCACGGCCTAAGTATGCACCACTTGTTATATTTATCTGAAATAGAAGGACATGGAGCGCATAAGGGTGTCTAATCTAACAGATTTTCTGATGTATAGCGGAGACGCGCAGCGGAACCCCGGTTAGTGGGCCTTCACAGTCACTCCACGTTTTTGGTCAAAGTCTAAAAATCAGGTTTAAAGCAGCAAATCAAACGGAATCGACTTTGCCTTCCAGGCATAAATGTGAAGAATTAGAGGAATCCACGATAAGGAGAATCACAGAAATTCATTTATCTTGTGACATTTTTCCTCAAGAGAAGGTGCCTCTGGGTCATTTGTGACACAAAAAAATAGCTCCGATTGGTGACTCAGCAGGGTCCTGTCTTTCAGACTTGGCATTTAAAAACCCACGGATAATGCCACTTTGTTTGGCTGAAGTGGTGCCATTCTCCAGACAACCTTTCAGTCAAAGAGCTTTCAAGTGGATTTCAAGGTAGTGTTAATCTTGAGGTTATAATAATGCAGCATCGGTTCTTGTTACTAGAAGAGAGTTAAAAAGGCTTGTGTATTTTGAGCATCACGCGAGTGTTACTTTAGGTGTAGATAGAATATCAGCAAAAGGTCAGATAGTTTTAATGCGTAACCAGTGTGGTCGTGTCTGATGATTAGCTAGTCGGTATCACTATTCTCTGGATGAAGAGTTAATGGGTAAAGACCCCTCATGAATTCCTCAGGAGACAAACGGAAGCATTCATTAACTCGTGCAAAGTGCAACCGAGATGTTTAAAATGTAGGTCGATCTTACCAAAGGGCAACCGGGCCCCGGAACAATCGTTCACTAGTGTTGACAGACACCCAAGATTCTCTCTGACACATCATGCAAAGAGCCTCCCTTCAGCTCTTCACTTCACTGTTGGGAACATCCTCCGACATCCAGCCTTGCCCATTCTGTGCATTTTCGGTATTTTTGCCTCAACTGAGCCGACTCATGCAGACAAACACGGTTGTTGCTCGGGTGCCAGTTTCAGAAATGTGCACAGTCTGTTATAGCCAGCATCAGGACACCCAACCATTTTTTCAACCATTTTCTTGTGGAATACATCCCCATCAAAGCAATATTTCATTTGATTGTCCCTCCATATTAGATTAAAAAGACTGAGTAGACCATGATCTGTCTGACTGAGAGTGAAATGGAGTTGGGGGGGGGGGCACGAGGGAAGTCAAATTGTTTCGATCCAGTCATGGCTGCACTGCTGCGGTATACATTGTCAATTTTAGGAAGAGTCACGCCAGATGAGAGCGAAGGCCTGACTACAGCTTCCTCGTTAGCCCAATCACTGCCAGGAGGAGTTGGCAAGAGCCAAACAACCAGACAAGTGAGAGAGCAGAAGTTTGGATTATGATACAGCAAAACAAGAATTCTTTGTTCTCGTGTAACCACATTTTCGGAGGGAGTCGTAAACTCCATAAGATGTGACGGGTGGTGAGAGTGTCTCTGATCACCGGAAAGTCATTTTATCACATCGCAATGAAGCGCTGAGGAAACTACTGATATGCTGCAACCCAGACATGGAGAGGAACTAAAATGGAAATTTAGTAGAGAGCATAATGTGTGCTGAGGTTTGTTGACACACATGCACACCTGCACACCTAATAAGCCTGATGTCTTTGTTTTGCAGGGAAAAATATAAAACGAGGCAAAGTCTGAGAGCTGAATATGCTGTAGCAATAAAGAGGAAATTACCCAGAAGTGTTTGGTTGCAAAAGATGCATTATTGAAAAATCATGAAACCTGTACTCTAATAACCGTTTATGGCAGGAACTGTCTCAACTGCTGTCAGAATCGTTTTTCTCCCGTCTGACCATTAAGAGCTCTCTGCACCAACGAGCCCTTCAATCCCGCATCTCCTTCTTCTCATCTGCGTTTGCTTTGAGAACTCTGGACAACTCTTGGTGGGCCCATCTCCTCTTACATCGACTACCTGGGTGCATTTACCTCGCCACCTGTTTGCCTCCCCTTCAATCTGTCTCCAGCCATGTGAGCTGGTGACCCTCTCAGTCCTCTATCTGGGCTTACCGTCCACGTGGCCCCAGAGCGGATTACATCCTTGACATCACTACGCCAGATGTTTATGACGAAAATAGACGCAATGTCAACCTCCATACAATCACATTGGGCTTTTATCAAAAAGCACATCAAAGAAATGATGCCTGAGTAGAAGCTTTAATTAGAAAAGATTTTTTTTTTCTGCATCGGTAATTTTTTTCCATTTCCCTTCCTCAGCTCAAAGTCATCACTCTTCTCGCACTGCTGATGTTCTCAGTAATTCTGATTATTGAGATTTCCTGGGTCATTTGCGAGAGAACCACAGCTCATTTAGGAATCGAGTTTCCCCGACCCCTGCACTGAATTAACTGTCTTTCCCATTTTTATTTGATATTTGCTTTTCCCTCCATTCTTCCTCCTGCAGCAGCAGCAGAGTGCAGATCAAATAACAGATAAGTCGCCCTCTGTAACATACACATTAGCCTGATTAAATTGGCTGATGGCTGACATTTATTAAAAGCCTCTCTGTGCTTAGCTGAACATCCACCCTGTGTGTGTGTGTGTTGATACACATAAACATAGTATGTAAGGAATGCTTCTATCACCTGTGGGGAGAGAAATTACTACGAGAAGGGGAAAAAATGTGTGCAGTGGGCGCGTTTAAAGCTCAAGCGATCGTTAGACGCGGCTCAGCTTGTTTTGAACCCCTGTGTCTGTGTTTTTCAGTGGGCCACTGCAGACGCTGACTCTTGTCCCACTTTGTATTGCACGCTCAGCATTTTAAAGGAGGAGGATTAAACAGGGAGCGTGCCACTGCTCTGTGGAAAGGCAGAGCGGTCTAATCTCTCAGAGGAGAGGGGAGTTGCTTTGTTGCTTTTCAGCACTTCATGTTTGGTAAAAACAGTCTTGCATCCCTCCTCCGCTTCTTCTTTCTGTCACTCCCATTGTTGATTTTTCATTCTCCCGCTAACTGATGTTAGTATGCAGCACCATCCAGGTGGAGGTAGCAGACGGGCAGGCAGACAGACGCGTCAATAAAGGAACAATAACCTCGGCGAGGCCGGCAGCACTGAGATGTCAATGACATCTCACTCAGCCGCCGGTGCTCCGTCAGTGAACAGCCATGTAATTGTTGAGTAGGAAACGCAGGAAATGGGAAAGTGAGGGGGAAGCGGCCATAAGTGGAGCGGGAAGAGAGGACACTGTGGCGCAGTACAAAATAGGAAATAAAATATCTAATTTATCTGCAAGTGTGCAGTGGTGACAAGACCAGGAACGCCGCGTCTATATACCGGGGCGGGGGCTCGGTGGAAGCGGACTTTGCAGGCGAGGAAAAGCTTTTTCAAGGACAACATGGAAATATCACATTCAGGCCTCATGTGACAGCGATGAGTTGTGTCTGGGCCTCGCCGGAGCCAAAGATGGGCCAGGAAAAGGCGAAGGAAAAAACCAAGGACAAAAGTGATGTTGAACAAAGACGAGGAATGTAAAATCGGGACTGGAGCTGGTGTAGATGTGGGTGTCTCGCTTTAATGCCACCGCAAAATTTAACATATAGACCCTAATTATAAAAGCTCAGTAATCACTATTAAGCAACCTCATGGAATACATCCTAAATGTTATTAGTATATATTTTTTAACCTTCAACATGAAAAACCACTTATTGCTCAACCTTCAAGTTAGGTTAGAGAGGCAACATTTACACCGACACAGCTGGGCCTGATAGTCTGATTCCAGTCCCTGCAGGTCTCCCACGGCCACCCACGTTGATCTGAAATGAATCTGCGCTCTGACCTCAGAGCTGTGGGTTCCCGTAGCGCCCCTGCAGACTCGAAGCATTAAACTAGGGACACGCCACAGGACACACGTCTACAACAGCCTGCGATGCTCCAGGCAGTGCAAGGGAAGCCATCGTCTGGCAAGTGATGGATGTAATGCAGACGTGCTTATCTGTCATTAACTCCTCCCTCCATCACTCGGGAGCGTGAGTGTTTTTCGCTTAGTCGACAGGAGCATCTGTCTCTGCTCAATCCTATGATGCAGCTTCAATCCGAACACCACTGTTCTGCAGAAATCTTTTGTCCTCTACGATTCAGAAGCCAAGTTACAGCTCAGTGACTGCAGCAAGACAGAGGCAGATGACTGAGCGTCCAGCTGTCAGCCTCAGGCACCGAAATAATGGAGCAATGAAGTTAAACGGACTGTAGAGACACGGGGACGGGATGCGGTGATGAGCGAAGGCAGCAGTCGGACGGAAGGTGGAGTCCGGGGTAGCTGCACGGGAGGCTCTATAATTAGCTGCAGGAGATCAAATGACTTTTAATGGGTTTGTCTGAAAACAGCAGACAAGTACAGATTTGCGCTCGGAGCGAGAATCGTATCTCATCAAACCGATCCTCCAGAGTGCTTGATTGGTTTTTATCTCAGAACAAAGCGGACGATGGAGGTGCGTGGCTGCAGCGTTTAGGCAGTTTTGTCACGAAAAAAATCATTATGTGAAACTGGGGTAGGCGTAAAAGCACGTTTTAATAGTGTGTGTGAAGTAGGGATGCAATTTTCCTGACAGGATGTGTTCTGCCTGGATCCCAAGCAGCAGAACATCCTTTGGAGCTTCAGTCTGTCCTTGGCTACCTCCTTGAGAAAGTGCTGTATCAGACCTGCTGCCAGGGCTAACAGGGCCGTCATATAACCGAAGCACGGGCGGTGGCGGAGGCAGCAGCAGCAGCACACACTCCTCTCTGGGGGTATATCGTTACACCGCGCTGCTTCTATCTCTTGCCGCTTTGACATTTTCATTTCCCCCCAACGACTCCTGAGGAGAAAAAAAAAAGATCAACCATAAAAAGACGATGCGCTGCCTGCTCCTGTACCTGGCCGGATGTTAACATTTTAATGACAGGCGGGAGAGCAGCGGGGGGGCTATCTGTGCGCTGCTCAACAACACAGAGTAGCGTTGCAGCCTGTCGCTCATACAGAGCACCTGAAGTCTAAACTGTGGTACACCTGTGAGCAGGTACCACATCAGACTAAAATTTCCTTGCTCTGAAAGTCAACATAGAAGAACGAAATTAGGCACCGTTGCTATCGTGAAATCTGAAACCACAGCAAGACAAAAACACATAAAAACTTGGCTTCCAGTGAGCCGTCGGTTTATCCAGAGAAAACAAGGACATCAATGCTCAAAAGACACACAAACAGAAAAGACAAAGACGCAGACAGATCCGCCCACACGTACGCAGAGATGAAAATAAAATAACAAATAAACAAGTCACAAAAGAGTCATCGCTGAAGTTAAGAACTGGTTTGACGTGGATGTTCGACAGGAGAGGCAAAGAGTTCTGCTGAAAAATGAGTCCAAACCCGGGTAAAGAAAGAAAAACAGCCCTTGAGTAATTCATAAGTTTTTGGTGCGGCTGAAATTGCAAACAGCAGGAATGATGCCTGGCACAGATAAACCGCCTCTTTGATCCTGCTGCCTGCCTCTATCCTGTTTTACAGTGGGGAAGGAAAAGGATGACAATCTGTGCACAGGCCGCACACGAGCCTGCGAAAAAAAACAGCACCTTAGAGACACAGGGGAAACACATTGGAGCTATACATCTTATATATGGATACAAAAGAAAACGCAGATGGGACCAACAGGCAAGACGTAGGAGCCCATCAGCAGTCACAGATATTTTATTCATAGGAGGAGAAATCTAACAGCGAGAGTGACTCAGTGCAGCCTCAGGAACACACGCGAGTCACCCCAGCAGAGGGGTGACAGGGTTTAACCCACCTACAGTGACTGACTGGCTTCTCCATTTAATCCAGGCTCCGCATTAAAAAATAAAGCCTGGCATGGCAGGGCTCCTTTCAGCACCATGTTTTTTTGTCTCCCGGACGCTGTCGCTCTTAAAGCTGCTACCCCAAGGAGAGAAGCCACTCACAGCAGACTACAGAGAGCCGTTTGCACTGCGGGCTATGCATTCCTTACACAAGGAACTCTGGCGAGAAGGGTCTTTGTCAGGCTCAGGTGTGGTGCCGTTCACCTCGAGTGCATCTGCACAAGCGTGAGACTGTAATTTGGCCTGCACAAGGCAGGGGGCTGAGCACGAATTAAACAATGGGCAGCCATCGATAGATGCCAGCTCAGTCACTGGAGCTGCAAGTTCTGGAGGGAAAAAAAACACTAAATATGTTATGAGCTGAACTGTAGGATTTATGTATATTAGCGGTAAAGGGAAACACACAAACATGAAGTTACAGTTGTGTACCGGGGGTGGGGGGGTGTTCAGTTGGGATAATTAGAGGCTAGTCTGGGAGCTAAAGCTTAAACCGTGGGAACGAAGCTTTCCTGATGAGACCTCTCTCTATTTCAGATCCTCAGGATGCATTCGGCGTGTGTTCCTTCTTTTTTTCCCAGGGGACAAGGAGGAAGAGGTCTTTGATGACATGAAAGGACGCGGAGTAACGTTTCAATCAATCACCCATCTCTTTCTTCCATTAGTCATGCATGCATGTATGAATGTCACCAGGACTGCGCACAGGTGACTCACTCTGTGCTGTGCCGATTTGAAGTCAAAGCTCGGAAAGGAGGGTTCGTCTGCTCGTGTGGGTGAGTGGAGGGGAGTGAAACGAGCCGGAGTATCAGCGGGGAGAGACGGGTGAGCCGAGGGATTAGTACCTTTCCCTTCGCACATCCATAAGCACCATGTGTTTCTTCTCCGTAAGAGGATTCCGGGGATAGGGGGGCTGGCTGTCCCAACAATTGAAAGCAAGGGTTTAGGTGTTAATCTACCAATCCGAGGGCGAGGGAGGCTGATTCTTGTGTGATGGAGCACGCGCCATGCCCTTTAACTTGATTGACATGGCAAAGTGTGGAGGTCAAAAAAAGCAGTCTTGACTACTTAGACGCAAGAGAGGAAACACTCAACAGAAGGCTTTAGGAACGCCGCCGACCACAAAGATGCATTGAAAGATCAAATCAGTTGACTGATTTTTTTTTTTTTTTTTAATTGTGTCCAGGCGTGAAATGTGCTTCTTTTCTTTCACCTCTGCTCGGTATCTTGATCACCCCTGTATGGTTACAGCAGCCTGGGTTTTCCCAGCTATTCAGTGTCACACAAAAGCCCCTCATAGGAATTCATTCAGCCCTGCAAGCAGACAGCTCTATAGCACCCACCCTCACAATAACAGCCAGCCGGGGGCATTCATTCTAGGGCTATTGTGCACTGGAACCAGTCAACACAAGCGAAAGCAGACAGGAGCACCACGTTAAACTCAGCACACACAGATCCTGATTTTCAAATTACCTTCGGACACATATCCCTAATTTCCCTGCTGTGGATATTTCTCTCTGGATCTCTGACCCCTGAAGTGTACACAGGCTAGTGCCCCCTATGGCACGGAGGGTTTGTTCACCAGGGGTTTTGACTGGCTGTCTGCTCTGCTGCGTGGTTCAAAGTGAAAAATTTTAAAGAGGATGGATTTTCTCATTCACTGCATTGATAATCTCTGCTTAACTCAGCAGAGAATAAAATGTACTGAAGGCAGCTGTCCTAGATGTTCTCTAAATTAATCCAGTAAAACCCTCAGTGTGATGCAATTTAAACGTTCACACATTTTACAGTAGCTGCTTTCTATCTGTTTACCGTGGGTAAAAAGTGGGATTCAAACTCACTACAAGAGATAAAAACTGATATAAAGAGCAGGGAAAAAAAACCTAATCAAGCCTCTGGTGACACAAATGTGTTTAGAAGAGAGAGAACACACAGCTGAAGAAACAGAAACTAGAATCTGACCCCTTTGCAGGTACGTGCCAAAACAAAACAACAGCGTTTACACAGCTGAAGCCGCCATGGAATCACAGGAGGGTCAGACCTGTACGACAAAGAGAGCCCAACAACCCCCAGATGATCACACTCCACTCAGAGATGGGCTGACCAAGCACAGGGTTGGGAATAATCAACCGTCCCTGAGTGTGTCTCTCAGGAGCCCTCAGCGGTGAGCAAAGTCAAGCTCAAGGTCCAGAGGATCAAGTGCAGCCAGCACGTCAGCACAGCGGTATCAGCCTGAGCGGCGGGTGAACCAGATCACCAGCTGGGCCGAGTCTGCACACACCACAAACGACCGTGTGTTGGTTTTAGGGTGATGCCGTTCCGGCGATTGAGAATTCACACACAAAAGCTGGGGCCATTGTTGGGAAGGTTTAAATCCCACAGGAGAGCAACTGGTTTTGTCTGGAGAGTTGACAGCACGCAGCACACAGAAGCCAGCTCAGTTTAATCTGGCTGACTGATCAGGAAAATGGATCGATTCCATCCGTTAATCATCTCCGGGGAGTCTGTGGGGTATTGATCACCCCGTCTGTGCAGTTAGGAGTGCCGAATGAGTAGGGGATCTCGGAAGACGACGGGCTTTTTTGGGGACATCGTCCTCGTCGTTTGACCCTCGCGGCAGCAGGCAGTTCTGCCCTAAAATGGCTGAATGGAGTCACAAAGGCAAAAGAGACAAAACCGTTTCTCTCACAACCGCTCTGGAGTGCACCCGGCAGCACCAAGAGGTATCATCCTGTTAAAATGTTTTGTCATGGCTGCTTCAGTGCCGAGCAGGAACCCCTGTGTTTACCCTGTCGGTGGGCTCGGAGGGGAGGGGGTGGTGGTGTTTGCTTTCAAAATGGTTCCATTGTTAACCGAGACTGGCTCGCCTGACGGTGCAGGTATGGAGTCCAGGGACAATGACTGCCAGCCAGGAGAATGGGACAGCAGGTATGCTGGGTGTGCGTGCGTGCGTGCGTGCGTGCGTGTGTGTGTGTGTGTGTGTGTGTGTGTGTGTGTGGGGGGGTTACAGAAAGGTTGATATTTGAACTCCAGGGAGCAGGATTCATAATGGTCTAAAAGAAAATTAAAGAAAAACTCAAACAGTTAACCTACATGCAGAACTGGAGGAGAGCTGTGTGTGTTGCGTGTGTTAGAAAGGGGTAAATAAGGAGGTTTTGAGGTAAGAACAGGTTGTGTGTGTTGTTCTGTGTCCCTACAGGCCTGTTAAAAACACACCTTCTCTCACTTCTCTGCAAGGAGCACAGATTTGAGCCCTATTTCAAACCCTCTCAGCTCCCAAACGCGACCGCAATCGGTGTGCTCGTCGGTATTTACGCACAGCTAAATTCACCATCATTAACACGGTCTTGGTTATATTCCAACTGCAAAAACACCGTTTGTTGCTGTGTTTGCATTACTGCTTGTAAATAATTTTCCTCGCTCGAGGATTTTACAATCCACGGGGTTAAAATCCTGGTTTACAGCTTTTACATAAAGTAAAAGCGGTGCGTAAAAAGGAGCACCAGGCCAAAATAATCCTCGTCTACACTTCGTGCTGATGCAGGTTTAATCTGTATCGGAATAAACCGGGAAACGTCGTGTTACCTACCTCAATATAACCGGCCAACGCTGGCACCACAATGCCCAAAACGAGGACAGATATCGCTGAGACGGGACCCATTTTCCTGCGATTCTGCTACTGTAAATAAACTTATATCCTGACGGCTGAACCGTGATAATCTAGGGAATAAAGTCCCGCAGAAGCTCTTCCACAGAGCGGAAGGACTCCCGCCCGTCTTGTTTTGTTACCCGAGCTCGACAGAAGGACGTTGGTGGGAGCCTGAATGTGGGTCTCCTGTGGAAATGTGGATCCGAGCGTGTGAGACGGAGGCGCCGCGGCTCTGCTGCCTCCTCCCCTCGTCCATGTGGGAGGCCCACGGCGCAGGCGACACCTGGTGGCCACACGCGGCAACAGCACCCTGGACTAACGCGCGCCTCCAGTCCGTTGATATAATTTTATTTGGACGGCGAATTAGGAAGAGTCCCAGGTTACGTTGTCTAATTTACACTACCAGAAGAACATTTTTTTTTAAATTCCAGTAATTAAAATAATGTATATAACGAAGCTACACTGATATAGGCTTAACTCTTTAAATGGTTTATGTTTGGCCTTTTGTTTTGTTTTGTGATGTTATTTATTTACAAATTTGGAGAATCCCATAAACACCCTATTATGTCCCTAAGCGACATAAACAAAACATCCGGGTTTGGCGACCAGCTGACTGGCGCGTTCCGGGACAAGAAATGACGTCTTCGAGTGGTGACGTCACCCGTACGCAAACGTCAGAGCGGAAGTTAAACGCTGGTTGAAACGCTGGTCCCAATTTGGCGTTTTTGATTTTGATCTTTATGTTTCATTTTTTAATGACTATCGCCATAATTTTTTTGCGCGGCTATTTCCTATTCAAGATATATATTTTTTCCTTTTTTGCTTTTCATTATGGTTTCTGAACCTTGTCCAAATTGTAGTTCTTCAAAAGAAAAAAAAAATCGATGATGAAAAGCTTTTTTTTTTTTTTTTTTTTTTACAAAAGTACAACTTTAAACTTATGTACCAGTTCTAGAGCTTTATATTTTGTCATAAATCTGTTTTGATCAACTTTCTTAAAGAAAATAATATACACCATACAACATAAATGGCCAGTAAAAGCCTTTCTTATTTTTAAATATAAGAAAAAAAGTGTAAGGATTTTTGTCCGGCAAAATCCATCTCTACATTACAAGCCAGACACAGTTTGCACATTTCAAAAAACACTCGATAAGAATTAAAATAAAACCTCTTCTTGGGTGTTTACATATTTAAAAATATAATCCTAAATGAGAAAAATACGTGAACTCTACGAGTATCGCAGTTCTTCAACGTGGCCACTAGGTGGGCCAGTTGGACACTGATATGGAGGCGATATTGAATATCGTATGTGATTATATTGTGTTGCCAAAACACAATATATTTTTACCAGTTAGAAATAAAACAATTTAAAAACAATACTTTATTATTAATTTAAATGATTTCCCCACCTATACCAATGCATTTCTCCTCTGTGGTCTAGTCAAGCAACAGGTTTAATTTAATTGGATGATGTATGTTTTTCTGATTGGTCACTAAAATTGGTTAGGCTCACTTGATTTGAACAGGCGTTAAACAGTAATGGGACTACTGCTTTTAAACATCAATAATACATTTTTACCGTTGCACATATTTGTGAGAGACGTTTTGCTAAACGAAAGGCTAAAACGATGAGATTTTTCTCCCCTCTCGGAGTAAAAGACGACCAATCAGAGCGCTCTGTCCTGTTACTAGGTAGATTATGGTAATATATGCAACGTAGTCGTCTCTGCAGCTACCATTTTGAGGTAAGAACAACTTAAACGCTTCTCTAAAAATGTAAAAATCTGTTTACTGCTCATCGGCCAGTTCAATAGCCCAGTTGCTCGCTTGTCTTTTATTTTAGATAAAGTAAATGTATGTGGTGTCGAAGCTCTGCTATACCCGCGTCAAAAATATTTTTTTGTGTCGGTCTCTTCGGCTGCGGTTGTCGTTGGTAGTCCCACCCAAAATGGAGCCCGTTCTTCCTTATTCACTGTAGACCTCAAGGGCTGGGCTCATCTAGATTGAAGGGACGGGTGGGTCTAACCAAATTTTTCGCTTTTATAGCGCACAAACAAACGTTTCGCAAAAATCACAAAAACAGTAAACCACCCGAAGCACGATAAGATACAACTCGGTCCCGGGTAGGCCGTACATTGAGAATATGTGGCCGTAAGGCTAATCTTGCGGTGCGGTAAATGCCCGGGATTCTATGGCGTTGTTTTTTGTGGTATGGTCCAGTTGGGACCGAGAACCTGCGGGTAGAAGTAGGGGGAAATATATTTATTATTAATTTTCAGAAATACGTTTCGGAATGATTTGGGGGTCGCGGGGTTGCACGGTGGGTTTTGTATCGACGTGGGGTTATATTTAGATGCCGTTTCCCGAGCGGCCTTACGAGCAAACGGCGGCCGCGTTTTCCCCGGTACCCCTGCTGAGTCCTGTGTGGCCGCTGCACCGAGAGTGACATGCTGCTTTATTTTGGATGGCCTGGCCCGTCAAATGTTACGGAAAACCTATGATTCCTGATTAAAATCGAAAGTGGCCGGCACTTTCTTAAAATGGCTGCTGCGATGTTTGTTCTTCCAATCAGTCGCAGACAGGATAACGATATGATTTTAATTAAGGTAGCCGGTAAAGGAATAGATTCACATCATCATTTTAGATCATACATAATTCTGTGTCCGAGCTGATTAAATATTGGCCCATCTAACTCATCACATCCCAAAACAGACTGCTTTTTCCTTTTCTTCGGTATTAAGGCTCGTACCTATTACTGACATAATAACCATCACATTCTTCTTGGTTTTTGTACATTACAGGCTGCCCTATCAACAGATTGAAGTGATAGGTGAAGTGGTTGGCCACTGCTTGGCACTTGGCTGCCATGGAGACCAAACAGGAGGCCTCTGCTGTGTGGAACCAGACTGCTAACAGTGATTCAGACAATGGCACACAGGTCTGCCGGAGCATCTCTACACAATTATACAGTGTCCTACATACCGCAACAAAAATCATTAAGCTTTTTGTAAAACATGTTTATAGTAAAATGACAATAAAACCCTCCACAATTTTTTGTGACTCATTTTTAGGCCTCAAATTACCGAAGGCCTCTTTTCTTTTATATGTTCATGCTACTAAACACTTTATCTTTCTACAGATTGACGCAAAGTCTTCTTATAGTCCATGCAAGTTAGAATTTATCAGGAGGGAATTTTTAGGAAATAATCTGTCTTTGTGTGTTGTACATGTGCGTGGCAGGTTCATTTCGAGGGTGGCACAGTCGCTCAGATTGTCTACAGTGGCGATCAGACGGATCGGGGACAGCAGCAGGTGGTTTACACTGCAGATGGGAACTCTTTTACCTCTGTAGAGTCTGGAGAACATACATTAGTTTATATACACCCTGCTGATGGCACTCAGGTAAGAAAAGAGTTTAAAAGCATTAATAAGTAATATCTAAAACGTAATTTGCTCAGATTTAAATGTTTGAATTCACAATGCTCTGCTCATGTTACCATATATTTTTTAAATTTTTTTCTGTTTAGGCAGTATTTACTGATCAGCCACAGGTGGCGTACATTCAGCAGGATGGCACAACCCAACAGGTGACTTTTCATCTTACTGATGTGTCTGTAATCATAAGTCTACTGGTATTTCTGAAAGTTAACATTGTGTAAACTCCTTCTCAGGTCACAGTTTTGCTGCCCAGCGGACAGAACATGAATGCTGCCAATCTGCACGTTCTTAGCAATGTTACAGATGCTCCTCAAGCTCTTCTGGAGCCAGTTACCCAGGTAGAAAATGTCTCGCATTTTAACCCAAAATATTAGGTCTGAACATGAAGATAAAATTAATAAAAGAAGTGGTTTGAATGTTAACTTTGTGATATGACACACATTCAGGAGCCACTCGCTGCGTCCAATTCACTTCCCTCCATGGTTAATATGGAAGATCCCTCCAACTGTCCGCTCGACGCTGCAGATACTACGGATGATTCTGAGGAAGATGATGAGGAGGATTCACAGATGGATGACTGGCAACCTCCCGACATTCCAGTCATTCAACCCTCACAGCCGTCTGTGAGTAACTCACTCTAAAAACACTTGAAACCCTAAAACAAAGCTTTCCTTTTTATTTTAAACTATTTGCAGAAGACGTACCCACTCGCAGATTTCGTACCCTCATTTTGGTGGATTTTCAGGGTGTGAAGAATGCAATACTGCCAACCCGTCTGTGTGTTTGAAACATGGGCCCCTGCACCCCATACTAAACCGGCCGGTGATGACCAAGGCCCGTGCCAGTCTGCCTCTCGTCCTCTACATTGATCGTTTCTTGGGTGGAGTGTTTTCCAAGCGACGCATTCCAAAGCGTACGCAGTTTGGTCCCGTGGAGGGGCCCCTTGTCCCTCAGAGTGAACTGCAGGAACACTACATTCATCTGAAAGTAAACTGCTTTATTTTATTAAAAAAACAACACAACATAGATTAGTTCTAACATCACTTCTTTTTTAGCTGACCTACTTTCTCAGATTTGTTATTTTTAAAAATATATTGACTAATCCGACTTTCCCTTCTGCGTCAGCTTTGCATGCTAGATGGAGAGAAGGACTTGGAGAAGTCTAATGACCTTTGGTTGGAGCTTTCTGATGAAGAACGTTGTAACTGGATGATGTTTGTGAGACCTGCTCAGAATCATCTGGAGCAGAATCTGGTAGCCTATCAGTATGGCTCAGACATATTTTACACAACTATTAAGAACATCCAACCCAAGGAAGAGCTCAAGGTCAGTACCACCACCTCTAGGACATTTATAAACTTTGGAGTTTTCATCGTGGTAGTCATGGTATTTCCCTCTGCAGGTGTGGTACGCTGCGTCTTATGCTGAGTTTGTCAACCAGAAGATCCACGATGTTACAGAAGAAGAGAGAAAAGGTCCTTCTCTGAATTTGCGGAATATATGATTCAGCTGTGCTGTGTGCTCTCGTGTTGTTTTAACAAGTGAATTTTTTCCCAGTGCTGCAAGAGCAGGAGAGGAATTGGCCGTGTTATGAGTGTAATCGGCGCTTTGTGAGCTCGGAACAACTGCAGCAACATCTCAACATGCACGATGAAAAGTTAAACTCTGTTACCAAGTAAAACTCTTTTTTTTTTTGATTCTGTCTTTGTCATATCAGAGTTCGCAAAATCACCGTTCTCCTCTTTTAGATCCAGAGGACGAGGACGAGGAAGAGGAAGGCGGAGATTTGGGACCGGGAGAAGACCTGGACGTCCCCCTAAGTTTCTATGCTTAGATCCGCCATTGGAAGCCAGTGGGGACAAAACAACAGTAAGTAATATTAGAGGCTGATTCATCACAAGGAGCATTCACTACACTCTAAAATCATTAAAAACAGTTACGCAAAGCCTACAAAAATGTTTTTTCTCAAGCAGGAGATGCTGGATTTGCCTGAGAAGCCAGTGGAGGACCATGTAGAGGGGTCAAAAAATGGACTGAACGTGGTGGAGATGGAGCCAGAACCCCAGGCTGTGACTGAGACTGAGAGTCAGCTTCTACCGGCCGAAGGGGTACCGGTCCCAGAGTCGGTCACCCTGCTCTCAAACACAGATTTACAAGTTCCGATGAAGGAGGACCCTGCACAGAGCAGCCAGTCAGAGTCCCAGCTCACATCTCAGGATATACGTCGTGCCAAGAGAATACGGGTGAGTTTCTATGTAAATTTTACCGAATGTACTTCTGTGACGTTGTGTCAGAGGAGCCACAGATGTGCTTTACAACAGTGTGTCTCTCTTCCTCAATCTGTGCTACCTTCAAAGATGGATGTGCAGGTAGGCGGGGTACAAAATGTGGAGATCAAAAACTCATTTTGATGTTCGTTATGTGACATCAGGATATGCTTCCGAGCACACACCACAGCATCCACCAGCTTCTTCCTTTGTTTTCGTAAATATGTCAAATCATCGTCAGGTTGGTTCTCTTGGCAACGCAGCTTTTTCTTCTATGTGTACCAGAATGCAGCGCTCCAGCACCTTTTCATCAGGAAGTGCTTCCGTCCTTTTAAATGCATGCACTGTGGCAAGGCCTTCCGCGACAAGGACAAACTGGACCAGCACCTGCGGGTGCACGGCAGAGACGCCTACACCCTTTCCTGCCACATCTGCAGCAAGAGCTTCATCAGTGACTCTGCCCTGGAGGACCATCTGTTGGTGCACACCGACAGTCGCTCCTATTCCTGCATCTTGTGCCCGGAAACGTTTGAGAAGCTGGAACTGCTGAAGGATCATGTAGGCGTGCACGCCGTGGACGGCTGCTTCGGCTGTCCGATCTGCAAAAAGACATTTACTGACTTTATCCAGGTTAGTAAAGCAGTGGTTAAGGCTAGAGATGGATGCCATTCCTGTTTATCTTTAAATGAGGTTTTGTGTTTGGGTTTTCCTGTTCGTGACTCGCTCAACACTTTGGCCGTTACTTTTTAAGCTAATGGACATTAGATGATTGCACTGGGAACAACCTGTTAACTTCAGCGTCAAGTGCTATTTCAGGGAACTGTTCAACCTTGCTGACCATGCTTGTGAATGAAGTGCTTAATATTTTGACTGTGTGTCTTCCTCAGGTTAAGAAACATATGCGCTGCTTCCATTCAGAGAAAATCTTCCAGTGTGTACACTGTGAGAAGGCCTTCTGCAGACCAGACAAACTTCGCTTACACATGTTACGCCACTCTGACCGCAAAGACTTCCTCTGCTCCACATGTGGCAAACAGTTTAAGGTAATGTTAAGTGAGATTTGAAACGTAGGAATGTATTTTTCCATTGACTTTTACTATTTCTTTCTTTGGTGGTGCCAAGAGGAAAGATAAGTTACGGGAGCATATGCAGCGCATGCACAATCCTGACAGGGAGGCTAAAAAGGCTGACCGAGTGCACCGCTCCAAAGCCCTGAAGTTGAAGACCCCCGCCACCGACTTTGAGAGCTTTGTTTTCAAATGCAGGCTCTGCATGATGGGATTCAGGCGCAGAGGAATGCTGGTGAGCAGAATCTCAGGGTTTCGTTGTTCAGAAGGGATCACAGCATGCTCAGTTTATGTTTTCCTGGTCACAGGTCAATCATTTGTCTAAGCGTCATCCAGAGATGCGTATTGACGACGTGCCAGAGTTAACGCTGCCTATTATCAAGCCTAACAGGGACTACTTCTGCCAGTATTGTGACAAGGTTTGAATTTTTTATATGCTCTGGTTGAGGAGGTTCATTGTTTATATAGTCAGTAATTTCCCTTTGCTTCCTTAAAAAGACAAAGTTTCACTTTCTTCTCGTGCAGGTGTACAAGAGTGCCAGCAAGAGGAAAGCCCACATACTGAAAAACCACCCTGGTGCAGAATTGCCCCCCAGCATCCGTAAGCTGCGTCCCGCTGCCCCCGGCGAGCCCGACCCCATGTTAAGCACACACACCCAGCTGACTGGAACCATTGCCACGGCACCGGTCTGTTGTCCGCATTGCGCCAAACAGTACAGCAGCAAGGTTAGCACCAAGTCAGCTCCTCACACCCAATCCGAACCCAGCCCCACTGCGCTTCTGTTTGCTGGACTTCGTTTTGCCATCTGGATTTCTTCTTTTAGACCAAGATGGTTCAACACATCAGAAAGAAGCATCCGAATTTTGCTCCGCTGGCTAACACCATCCATACGCCGCTGACTACAGCCGTGATCAGCAGCGCTCCCGCCGTCATCAGCGCGGACGGCACCACCACTGAGGCCGTAGTGGTAAACAGACAGATTGACATAAAACGAATAGAAGATCAGAAGTGTTTTTATCTCCTTCAGATGTTTTAACTCCAGATTATTCCCTCTGCAGACCACAGACCTGCTGACCCAGGCTATGACAGAGCTTTCTCAGAACCTGACCACTGACTATCGCACAGCACAGGGAGATTACCAGAGGATCCAGTACATTCCTGTGTCCCAGGCAGCAGGCAGCAGCCTGTCCCAGCCACAGCACATTCAGCTGCAGGTGGTGCAGGTGGCTCCGGTTAGTTTCCAAGATCTTATCTTTTAGGGCTACAGGTTGATTTGTTGTTGGAGGCAGTTTGGATTCTAACAGATGCAATGTGAGTAAAACTGCGTTGAATTGAACAGGCTTCCTCACCGCCACCCCAGCATCAAACAGTAGATGTGACCCAGCTGCAGGACCCTCATGGATACAGTCAGCACTCCATCCAGGTGCAACAGATCCAGGTCGCAGAGCCCCCTGGCTCTGGGCAAGGATCCACCCAGGTAGGACACTGATCACTGATTTCAAACGCAGCAAATGAAGAACACCCTCGTGACCATCTCTGCACTGTCAGTGCTCAGGTCAGGATTTAAGCCCCACTTCCCAGCAGCCAAATCAGGAGTTAAGCCCCTCCCAGCTGACACCCGTGACTTTAGCTCAAAGCCACAGTCTGCAGACCAGCAGTACCCAGCAGCAGGGCACTGTGCAGCACGCGTATATACCAGGAAACTGGAATTATCGGGGCTACTGTGAGTCCTAAGCTGCACCTAACCCCACATCTGGGGCTGTTGATGAAGGTACGATGTATTGTTGCCATGCTGATATGATATCTCCTTACTGTAGCAGCATCGGAGATCCAGATGATGACACTACCTCACACACAGTACGTAATAGCCGAGGCAAGCACGCCTGTGTCTGGAGTTAACAGCAGCCAAGTGAAAACGGTGAGTAAAAATGCAGCTCTTTTGTCTTTGTCTTCGACACAAAAGTCGACCCGGTGTTTCACAAATGCATCGTACTAAATCCGTTTTCATCCCTTTGATTGCAGACACACTATGTGATCTCGGAGGGTCAGACCGAACTGGAGACGAAGCAGAACGTTGCTCAGAACACGACGCAGGCCCACGCTGAACATCTGGAGGAGCAGACGGCCAGTCAGCCAACCACCACTCAGTACATCATCACGACGACCACCAACAGCAGTGGCGCGAGCGAAGTTCATATCACGAAACCTTGAAAAGTCCAGCGAGGGCTCTGCAGGGCCACTGACACGTCCCTCGTATAAACCTCAGCCGCTTGTTCGCATGATGAAGCACATGGTTACACACTGTAGACTGTAAGAGGAAGATGGGCAACGTCAGAGCTCTGGTGGCTCTGCCCCACATCAGACAATATCAGCTTTCCCAAAGGTGGTTTCTGACATTTCAGTTCATCTGATATTTATTTTTTTGTCACAGTAATCATGAAACAGTCTTGATGGTTGACAGGTGAGATAGCTGCCACCACCAGGCCCTCGGAAGTTACTAACGCCTGTCTTTTTATCATAGGAAGACCTGTTTTCTTTCTACTTTACCTGTAAATAACAGAGACTTGTGGACATATACAGCTACGCTAATGCAGATCAGCACAGTTTTATGTGTTAGGTGTAATGTTTTCATTGAGAAAAATAAAGAGAAGTACAGATGTAAATGCTACGTTAGAATTCTTGACCAAAAATGGCAGCAGATGAAAACACACAATCTGTTTTCTGGGTCATCAAATTTAACAATTCAACCGGCGACGTGCTTGATTATCATTTTCCATAGCCTATTTTAAATATACATTAGGAATATTTAGTTAAATTGTTTATTCATATGATTTAATTAAATGTGAAGAACATATGATTCACTGTAGCATTTGTGGTGTGAACCAAAAAATAGCAAAAAAGGGTTTTTTATTAGTTTTGTTTGTTCTGGGGTTTTTTTTCTAATAATTTAATTTTAATAATAAAAAATTGTCTAGAATGCTGAAAGAAATAGGTGCAATTCCCCACTGTACCCTTAGATGACAGCATGGATACAGGAAAGACAGGCGCAGGACTTCATGGATGACACTGACAGCAGGTATGTTGTGGTTTCAATTTAAGTCATATCTGAGCGGTCACGATTCGAAATAAGCTCCTTTTTGGAGGCATTATGCTCCCAAAAGCAGCAAGTCTCCTGCCCAGTGCTGGTGATGAAGTGAGTCACTGTCCCTGGGTTGTGCTGCAGGTCTTGTCCTCCACACTTGTATTCTACTCCTACGGAGGGGGAAAAAAAAAAAAAGGTAAATCCAGTTTAACAAGCCTGTCGTGTTGGAGGACACATTAATGGCTGGGTACGCTGAATCAACTGCTTTCTGTTCTAGTGTCAGCCAGCATGTCTGTTCTGCTTAGAAGCCACATCTGACTCAATCCTAAATGTGAGGGGGGGTCCAGACCAAGGGGGGCCCCGAACCCAGCTGTTCATGGATGGATGAGCTGAAGCCTGCGGAGAGGTACCGACCACAAAGGTAGGCATGTGGGTTTGGACGGATTTGTCCCTGATCGTCTCATGTTTCCCCTGTCTGTCAGCGCGTCCTCGTCTGTCTCTTTCTCTTCTCACTCCTAACCGTATGTGTCTTGCAGTAGTTCCCACCAAATACCGGCCGCTCCTCAGCCACTGCAAACATCTTGGCCACACACCTTTATCTCGCTGCCACCCTGGAAGGAATGGCACCATTTTGCCCTGGTGGTTGTGGTGTGGTCGGTGGTTCAGGCGGAGGCACCCCTGCAGCCCTCTCTGCTGCTGCTCTACGTGTGCTGGAGGCTCCTCTTAATGGGTCTGCTGTGGTTGGGTCTGGGAGCCTGCGTGCACTTCCTGAAGGGCTGGTTTCAGAAGCAGGTCAGTACGGCCACAAACTGGGCTGAAATGTGTTGTTTTTCTACATGAAACGTGGTTTATTCTGTGATTTTGTTGCAGTTTACAGGAGCGTCGAGGCAGCAGGAGAACGAGATTGAAAACAGGAAAGACCAGTTTGCACGGTGAGTTTTCACTTTGCTCTCAATCCCACATGACTCACTTTATCTGATGTCTTCAGAAACTACCGATCTAAATTTCACATCCCCAATAAACAACTTAGACACGGTTTGTGTAGATGGCCAACGCGGTCCCTGAAAGAGCTAAAACACACCGCTTTCTCCCCCCAGGACGTCCCTGTCAAAGTGCCCAGACCGCAGCATTCCTCTGGCCCTGGCCCTGGCTGACAGCCTGCTTCTGTGTGTGCTTCAGGAACCTCTGCCAGACCCCAGTGTGTCCCACATAAAGGCTCTCCTCTCCAGACTGGAGGTGAGTCCTGAACACAGATCCTCAGACATATTCAACGGCTCCCAACCTCAAACCGTTCACTTCTTTCATGAACACACCTTATGTACCTGCCGAGGGGTTCCCCTTTGTTTTTGTCTCCACTCTGCAGACGGTGTCCTCTCCGCTGGGGTTCGCTGATGTGGACGGAGACCCTGCAACGGCAGACAAGGTGCAGCTGATCCGCAGCTACCTGCAGCAGAGGTGAGTTCTACAGGTCGAATTTGCTCTAAAACGCTGAAATAATAATTTATGACACTTCCGTTTGACAGGACGGGTTCGCTGCTTCGACTCCTTCGGGTTCAGGAGGATTTCGAGGCCAGCGTGAAGGACATGCTGGAGGGGCTCCATGGCCTCTGGGCTCGGCTGGAGCTTCTGCACACGGGGGTTACGCTCTGCAAACAAGGGAGCCGAGGACATAAGGACCTGGCCTCGGCCAGCACCGACGCAGAGGTGAGTACCAGAGAGGAATGTCTTCACTGTCTGCCCCAGAAAGAACTCATCACGGCAGCTAACGCACATCTGTTGATCCGTTCGCGGAGAAGACCTTGTCCACCGTCATGTGTCACTACGGGAAAAGACTTCAGTGCTGCCAGACTCACCTGAAGGACAGCACCCAGCTGCTACAGGTGAACGCCCGTCACCACGCCGACCTCTGATGCCCTCCGAAGTTGCGGCTCAGTCGGCGGTTTTTCCGCAGGAGCTCACTTGGAGCCACACTCACATCAGCAACCACGTGGGCAGGAGCTGCAGCAGCGCCGAGTCGGTGTGGCCCGAGATGTTGCTCCAGGCCAACATGGAGCAGGTAAGAGGAGGCTGCACGCGCTAGAAACAGAGCCAGCAGAGCTAAAACTCCTCTGTACCTGCAGTTTGACAAGGTGCAGGAGAGTTTCCTTTCTCTGGAGCAACAGATCACCACATTCCAGGCCCACCTGGAAGGCCTTGGAAGGGCCAGTCAGGATGGGCCTGCAGGGAAACTCGCTCCCACTAAAGCAAACTGTTCCGCCAATTCAAAAACAAGCGACGCGCCACTGGAGCGCCAGAGCTCGACCTCTGCATCCGCACCTGCTCCTGCCGCCGATGCCGACGCGGATGCTCCAAGGTCGCCGCTGCTCTTTTCCTCCGCCATCGGACAGCTGCATAAATCGGTGAGGAAGAAGTGACTTTCATCAGGCTAAAAACGGTGAGACAGAACATTTTCAAATGTTGATCATTTGCTGGTACATGTAAAAGTAGTGCTTTTTTTGTATCGTGGAGCAGTATTCCTGCAGATATGGAGATTAGGAGATCTTGAACACCAACTTACATGTTTAAAACCTTTGTTTCTTTACATGAGAGCACAGTAGGCGTGCTGTATGCCTGGAAATTTATCTGATCACAATCCCGTTTTTAGTGCTCATCATTATGTGCAATTTACCACTTTAATTCGCTTCATTTGTTATTTGTAACTTTTATTTCAATTTCAACCGCACGTAAACCTAAATGAGTCAAAATAAAAACACACCCCGTCGCTAGGTGGCGCTCTACGACCACCTATTACACCCAGGGCACGTTACAGTAAAAACATTTGTGTTTTGTATGTTCACTTCAGATGGTAATTCACCACAGCTTGTGCTACTAACCAATTGCGGTTAATAAAGTATATTACTTTATTGATTCAGCTGTTCGGTTTAGATGAATATCAAGAACAAAACTACTGTGTTACGCTTTTGTCCCATCTATTTTGCCCTGTCAAAACATGCCAATTGCTGCACGCTCAGCCTCACAGTATGCATCGGTGAGTAAATGTGTACAGGTTTATTAGATGAATGTTGATGTAAACGGGGCCAGTTGGGCAGCTTCTCCACCGACAGACTGGGAGGACGAGAGCTGATTCTCTCTGCTGTCAGACGCTTCTGCAGGGAGTGTGTACAGTCCGCATGATGTCACCTGACCATTAACTTGGCCGCCATCTGTCAGATCCCGCATCTGTCTGATTCCGTCATCCCTGGGCAGGGGCTGGGAGAGGCAGGGCTGGCCCCTGGGGGATCCGGAATGAAGCGAAGGCTCGCTGAGCACTGGGGGAGCGGGCCTGCCACACCGCCAATGACACCAAAATCCCACACTCCCCATAGCTCTAAATCAGCTCTGGATGCTTTTTTTATCCCAGTTATTGTTATTATTTATTTCAGACACTTGTACAATAAAAAATAATAAGTCCTCAGAGAGAAATGGAGACATTGGGTGGAATGATTAACAGTGAGGAGGCAAGCTCAAGTTTCTGATTTGTTCCTGTCCAGATCAACTCGTGCCTTGCGTTGCTTGCCTGTGATGTCATAGCCAGCAGAGAAACCATATCTGGGAGTGTGTGTGTGTGTGTGTGTGTGTGTGTGTCGGGGCAATATCTGTACTTTTGGGCCAGATGAGGGAGCTAATATAATTAGCACAGGCTTTGTTAAGTTACACTAAAACACTGATGACGAGCTTCCTCTCAGGCCGTTCTGGTCCTGGAGGAGAGGCTATTTTAAAGCTAGCGCAAGTGTGTGTTGTTTCAGAAAATATGGTTCATGGCAAGGTCAATCCCCTGCCTTATCCTGACAATTACCCAAGATCGGGTTTCGCCGGCGTACACGGTGGCGCTGATCCCTCCTCTGATGGCACAGAGCAGACAGCATGTAGCAGTGCAAATGGAGGTTATCTGATATACACAAACACAAGACTTGTCACTGAGCTTTCAATAACGCACACCCAAACAAGCCATTTCCATTTCCCATCGAGATTTCAAATGATTTCCGCCATAGCGGAAAACTCGGTGACGTTACCCAGGTTGACAAATGGCGGCGGCCTCGTTAGAAAGACAACGTTTTCCTGTGAGGATGTGAGAAGTTTGACAAAAACAATCAAACAGCAGCTACGCCGGGAAGCCACCTATTAACCTACGACCATCTGGAAACTGAAATCTGTCCTGTAATCTCGGCAGACGTTGCACCAGTTCATGAAGCGCTATATAAAAGGTGTAAAGATAAACGCAGCTTCATAAACGATGCAGATTGGTTTTCCTTCTCTCATAAAAACCTCAGTCTTTAACAGTAACCCAAAGGTAGGCCTACCCCAAACTGCCTCTACACTGAATTAGATAAAACCGGAGGTGTGCCCTGATGTCCCCATGAGGAATTGCTGCGCTCCTGCTAAGTTATTTTAAAAATTTTCCCCTTCAAAGCCTTCTGCGCAGCTCCATTTATGGTATGATAACTTTAGCCAGAGGCAGCGGGAAATGAGACGGACAGCTGCAATTGAAGTTAAACTTCAAAAACACTAGCCACAGATGCACGCAATTAGCAACGTGGTAGACATTTGTAGAGCAAAGGTCCATAAACTAGCAACCCATTATGGTGCATCTAACCTTGCTGGAGGGAAGCCTCGACTCACCTCCATTAATAGGTGACTGCCCAGATATTTGACCATTTATGAGTTTACATTCATTAAGTTGGTTTTTTTGATCATATAACTGCCATACCTGCAGTGTGTGTGTCTCAGAGAGAGAGAGAGAAAGTGTGTGTGTGTGTGTGTGTGTGTTTCTAATAATGAGGAAATTTAAAACCGACTGTTTGTGCAAATATTTTTCTATTTTGATTTGCAGGAGAGCAGGGGCACAATATCAAACCAGACCTCTCTGACCTCCTGTTTCCTACTTATCAAGTGCAGATTCTGCACGGGCAGTTCTGAGGCCG